>OX439483.1:6556159-6619355 GCA_949320155.1 Melangyna quadrimaculata
ACTAATTGACGTCCCAACAAAACAAAAAAAAACTATGATCCATATAGCCGTATAGAGTTCATTAGGTAATCATTTTACTAACTAACTACCTGTGTTCTTATTTAATAGAACGTCCAATCACGTCTTTTGAAGCGTGTTTGATTGCGTCTTTCCTTCAAAGCCTGGACACTAGGTCACGACGACATATAGGTGCAATGTGTTTTGGGAAGCTGTTCGGACACTTCTCCCGGTGGGATAGCAGCCGATTTCCAATAATCTCGTACGTTTTCAACTGATTTAAGAACACGGAGGAAGTTCTTCCCAGCCAACATAGCAATGTCCTCCTCACTCCAATTGTTGTCTTCCAAAAGAGTGGCCAGCAGGTCGGGATATTTGGATACGTTTTCCAGACCGACAGGGGGTTGTTCAATGCCATCGTAACCGGCTCCAATGCCAATATGCTGAATGACCGCAATTGAACGAATGTATTTTATATGTGCGACCACGTCCAGCAGGGTCGAAGTGCGTCTACAGGAAACAACCTCAGAATCAAAACTAATAATAATCAGTCCGCCATTGTCCGCCACCAGTCGTAGGACATCATCGGGAATGTTACGTGATGAGTTGCACAATTGACGGGCAGCTGAATGTGAGAAAATTCCTGGAGCTCGTGTCACCTGGAAAACATCACGTGCTGTCTCATCCGATGATTGAGAAAGGTCAATCATCATGCCTAATCGGTTCATTTCTTTTACGACTGCCTTGCCAAAGGTGGTTAGCCCCATTTCAAAAGGCGACGAACTCGACCCTGCCCAGGGAATGTCGCATTTGTGTGTCAAACTTAAGTATCGTGCACCCAGCGAGTGGAAGGAGCGCAACACCCCCAATGACGACCCGATGGCATGCCCACCCTCGATGCCAATCATTGAAGCCATTAATCCTTGACGTCGTAATGTAAGGATCTCTTGATACGAAGTTACTAAGGCTGTATCCTTCGGATACATATCGGTGAGTCGATGTATGATGTCGATTTGCTCTAATGCCAGTTGGACTGCGTCCAGCCCCTGGGCTTCGCATGGCACATGTGCTGACCTGTAATTTGGAACGCGGTCAAAATTGTCAATGGAAAAATAAACAAACATAAAGTATAAATTAGAATGTGCTCATGTTCTTACCATGCTTGCACGCCCACAAGGCCTTGCCGTAGCCTTGTGATGTCCGTTTGTGACCAGGCGGGTCGATTCCACATCGATTTGTGATCCATATCATGGCTAAGTTCAACCAACTCGAGACTTCTGTGCGCGTACTTCCGAACATTCCATGGAAAGTCATTATGTCCATCTACCAACGGTACATCGCGAAGGATTCTCCGTACTATTCTCAGTCTTTGTTCGTGTGAATTACGGCTGGGAGCCATTAAGAAATGCTGGTAGGACAACATCGCTGCCACCACGGACAGGGCAAGTGCTGCCATCAATGATAGACTGTAAATGCAAAAGTTTCGCTTCGACGAAGCGTGTCCTTGGGTGTCATTTTGATTCTTACTCTGCCTGGATGTGTTCGATTTAATGGTAAGTCCTTTGGCCTTCTGTATGCTTGAGATTTCAATGGAATCGCTATTGGATATCGAATTTTGACGTGATATCGAACGTCGGATGTTTGAGTGTTCTGTTACGTCGGGCAGGCAGAGTCGGCAGAAAGAGTTGATGGTCTTTATAGAATACGGATGGTATTGGGCCCCGATTTGAGCAATTGAGATTTGATTGTAAGTATACAAATGAACTTTGATAAAAGGGATGATAATTAACGAGCAACGTTGTCACGTTGATATAGAGATGAGGGTATATGATTACAGTAGAAAGGATATCCTTTTTCCCTTCTTTAATGCTGAAGAATTGGTCAAATGTTCAAAAGGAGGGTAATTAAGACTGACTGTGTTTTTGTTGAAATCCGAAATGTTTAAATAGACCATGACACATGTTCTTTAAAAATCTGCGATGTCCCTGAAATTATTGACACTGTTATTTTGAGGAATGGACTGCTTAAAAAAAATTAATTCCAGATTTGTGTATACAATAATTATAAAAACATTTATAATGGTCATAGAGGTAGGTACTAAATCATTTGGCGGAAAATAGTGAAAACATCCGTTTGGTGGTGGATTCATTTTAACTTTAATATTTATAGAAACTGTAACCTATAAATTGGCGAACTACCTTATAAAGCCTCATCACAAAATATTTTTTCTTCTCTCATTTCCTCGAAATTTAGTTTGAGCAGTATATTGGCTGCGGGTCTTGGTTCGCTTCCCAGGCTCGTCCACCTAAAAACTAAAGAGTTTTTTTTTCAGGACTACTGCCTCTTGCGAGGAATTGACAAATCCTCCACGAGTATCACTTGCCACGAATAAGTGCTTCTCATCTAGCCGTTTGGATTCGGTCATTTCCATTCCTGTCGACAGGCGCACACAGGAATGGTTGCGAGTTGTTAGTCACTAGGCCCTGGTTCTTCACGAGCCGTTGTGCCACCCAATTTTTGTATTTGTTAGTATATTGGCTCCTCAACATGTGCTCTTATATTGCTTATCTGTAAATCAGCAATTTATTTCCTTGCATATGTACGAACATCATTCTTATAAATAAAATGTCTAAATATGTACCATCGTTGGGCGCCATTTACTTGAGTATGTTAAAGTATCCAATTCTTTTGTTACTTGTAAGTGCAGATATTTATTTACATACATATTATGTTAGTATATATGCCAAACAATTAGAGGGAATTATTTTGCTTTTAATGTCTTTCTTGTAATCCACATATATAACCATACAAATTTCCATGACTACGAACATTCAACCAACGTCAGATTAAATCTTCCTCTCGACTCAATATCAAGACAGAATTCACTGGAATAAATCAGCAGTGGCTTATATCAAATTTATAGGCCATTTATATGCTTAATTTCACTTCAATCTATCTCCCTTTCTCTTAATTATAATTCTTCGTCTGGGAAATAAAAGAAAAACCATAACCTCAAACTCGAAGCTTATACCTATGGATATGTATGTATGTATGTATACAAGGAACCACAGAGCCTAAACGCACCTACTCGTTACTCGTGTTACCTACATCAGTCAGGGTTCTGTAATTATATCCTAACCTGATGTGAATTAACACCCACATCAACTCGGCACAATCTACATATACATCTTCTGGAACTGTTGTGGCTTTTGTATATTAATTTACATGAGGATGGATTATACTTTATACATTATGGGATACCCATAAGTCATCCGCATCTTCAGAGCTTTAGTTAATTTCCACTTATCATCTAGTTTTAGACAAAGTTGCTAAAGGTATCCATATGTGTAGAGGTATATATGTACATATTTCAGTAACCACGATGTAAATTACTTACACCGATTGATTTATAATAAAATATATAAATATAGATTTGCCTATCGTGGAATGGGTGATGGATTTGATGCATCGATTAAGAGTTTCATCTTTGTCGAAGTGTCCTTATATTTGTTACACAACAACACTCAGTCATTTGCAAGATGCTGGTATTTCTAAGGAACCTAATTATTTTTATGTATCTCTACATATACGAAATGACAACTAAGTTAAGTATGTTTGTACATACATATGTAAATTATCAGCTTTGAATCTGGTTTTATTATGGCATAAGAGGAGAATTGAGGAATTAGAGATTAATTTTGTTTTTAGATTTGTTGGCCGTCATTCAAAGTTCACTTCATGATAAAACATTTATCTATCTTCTACATACGTATACAGAAATATGGGTGATTCCTAGGCCCAGTTGTTCAGTGTTGGGTAAAGCCCGAGTTAGTTAACTCTGGTAATAGATCTGTCTACAGTAACCTCAGGAAGCTGTTTTTTAATTGATGATGAATGCAGAATGCCTTAAAAAATACTGGAGATAAAATAATATCAAACATTTTTTGAGTTAATCCAAAGTTAACTCATTAAATTTGCTGATTTAACTCGGGTTTAACTTTAACCGGGCACTGAAAAACTGGCCCTTAGAAAAATATACTCGACTTAGGTTCACATGTAAAAATATATTCTAGAGTTCTTTTTTCTTTTCATAATTTTGCGGTTTACTTTACTTAAGTTTTTCTTTATAAAATCCTCTGTAAGAAAGTCTCTGTTCAAAGGGTAGATTCGAATAATACACCAAAAAGTAGTTGGGGAATGTATATATGTAGTATGTACATAGATTTGCTCCAGGACTGTCAAAGTTTCCTGCCTCCGTTTTGGACAGGAGGAGCTTTTTGATAATTTTGAGATCTGTAGTAATGATACGAACCCAAGTAAATGGTATGGAATAACAAGACATTGATGTATTGAACAAATAGATTTTAGTAAAGAAAATAATATACAGGGTGTCCGGTAATTCATGTGCCATACTTTGGGATCCGATTCTTGGTCATATTCTCAGAAAAAAATGTTTTACAGTAAAGTCTGATTTTCAACTTTGACATCACTTTTTGACGATTTAAAAAAGGCTAACTTTGGTGTACCCATGTTAAGGTCAATTTCTCCGTCAGTACTAATGGGAAAGACCTCATTTTGAACTTTTTTTTTTTGTAAAAATACTAAACTTTAAATCTACGTTTAAGTTGAACTCATATGTTTTTAGGGTTGCAATTCAATTCATTTTGTCTTGCCCGAACAAAATTTTGACTTTGAGGTCAATTTTTTTCAAAAAATGCGTTATAAACATAGAGTTTTCTTATTTTTACCTGATGAACAAAACAATAATAAAAAAAACTCGTTAATAAGTGCATCAAAAAGCCCATACATTTTATGATACTTGGGAAAATCTAAAACAGGTAAAATTAAAAAAAAAAAATATTTTGCCCTGAGGTGTAAAGGGTTTGAATAAAACAATAATTAGTGTAGTTTTAAGTAATTTTTTATTTTATTTAAACACAATTACAGTCATAAGAAGTGCTCAAAGTGCCCTCCTGCGTTTTGAATGCATGCTTGAGCCTGTTTTTGGTTTTCATTTTGAATGCTTATTCTCGATAACTCCTGCCTTACTTTTAGTGATCCTTCCGAAATACGTTGTTCTAAACCAGTTCAAGTTGTTGTTTCCGATGAGTAAACGATTTCTGACATTCGTCCCCATACCAAAAATTACAGTACAGTGAGATGTCTGCCTATCCATCTATCACCGTATACTTCATCCAGTCAAATCTTAACTTCACGACCATATTGGGCCGGAGCACCATCTTGTTGGAAATATGATGAAGCTAGTGGTAGCAGTGGAACATCCTTAAATTGGTCTGGTAGATTATTTTGCAAAAACTCCAGATAGTTAGTAGAATTAAGTCGGGGTGGTAATTTGAAAGGCCCGATTAATTGATTTCCAATTACACCTGCAAACATATTGACACTGAATCTGTTCTGAAATGATATTTGCCGTCTTGAATGTGGATTGCTCGAATCCCATGTAAGGAGAATATGAAAATTCGTAATACCATTTCTTGTGAATTGATATTTCAAAAAGCGCTCTTATCCAACTGTAATCGTGACTTTAACTTGATAATCTGATGAACTAATGTGTTTTTCTATTTTTGTATACCACTTATTTAGTTAGTTTACCCATTAAACATTTATACCCCAAATTTAACTGTCCCTGAGAAGAGGTAAGGTAAGGCAAGTCAAGTTGGCATAAGAACACTTTTAACCCTTTTCATGAGTGCACAGTCTTAAAAATAACCTAAGAACTATCAATTCTTTGAAAACCACTTATATTGCCAAGTTAATGCTGCAATAAAAATAGGTAAGAAACCCCAAAATTCGATTTTGTACCTGTTTTAGAATATCTAAAATAAAATGTATGGGTTTTTCGGTGCACTTATTAATGAGTTTTTTTTTTATTATTGTTTTGTATATCAGGTAAAACTAAGAAAACTTTATGTTTATTACGCATTTTTTGAAAAAAGTTGACCTCAAAGTCAAAATTTTGCTCGGGCAAGAAAAATTGAACACAATTTGAAATTGAATATCTGGCAACCCTGTTTTTAGGGTTGCCAGATATTCAATTTTAAATTGTGTTCAATTTTTCCGCTCAACTTAAACGTAGTTTTAAAGTTTAGTATTGTTAATAAAAAAAGTCCAAAATGAGGTCAATACCATAAGTAATGACAGAGAAATTGACCTTAACATGGGTCAGGGTACACCAAAGTGAGCCTTTTTTTGAATCGTCAAAAAGTGATGTCAAAATTGAAAATCAAGCTTTACTGTCGAATAATTTTTTTCTAAGAATATGGTCAAGAATCACATCCCAAAGTATGGCACACGAATTACCGGACACCCTGTATAACATAAAGATGTTAACTGGACGGCAACTTAATTTGAATTGAATAATATTTAACTAAAATGAGACAAGTATCAAAACAAGTAATGCGAAGGTTGTTTGTTTAAATTCGAATTAAATAAAATAATACTCTAACTAACACAATTTTCTAATTAGATTCGTTTTTTTTTCTATGGAATTAACTCGACTTTAGGATAAATTGGACTCAAAATTCGTTTATTACTAAGGGCCATTGAGAAAAAAATATTAAAAACCAACGGCAAAACAAATAAAATTATATTTAATTTTTTCTTAAGTCTGAAATATCACCTTTTATTTTGTATTTAAATAAATATATTTTTCAGTCAATCGTTTAAAAAAAAAGATTTTAAAACATAAAAAAAAACATAAATAAAAAAAACAAGTCTTTTGTGTACCTACTTATCAATTTTATAACTTAATGGTTTCATGTCTTTCGGGTTTTGAGAAAATTAAAAATTACAAAAACTCCTTTCTTGGTCCAAAAAGTGTTGTTTATTCTTCAATTAAAGCCAAAGCCTAATTTATTCGTTTTCCATTACATTTAAATTCGCTATTAAAAATTGAAATTGATCGATTTTAAATATTTGTATTTATTCATCATTCTTTAACAATTTTAAATGACGTTTCATCTATTAACTAATTGTTTAATTAATTTAAAATCAGTAAGCTAAAAACAAAAAAATCCACCTTTTAAGGGGGATATTTAGCCTTTATAGAGGATTTACGAACTGTTCCTTTTTATTCACTCTCAATTATTACCCGGCTGGAAAAATGCCAAGTTTCTGTATAGTTCGGGCAAAGCCCTAATAAGTTGTAAGTAGGGAAAATCTGGACGAGGAAAACTTTTCAGATACTTGGCAAGCCCTTGCTGGATTTTAATTCCAAAAATGTAGACGAGAGAAACTTTTCAAACACTCATCAGGCCCTCCCTAGTAAAAACAGCGGTACCCCATAAAGTATGTCTCTTCAGTATCATACGACACTTTTTTCTCTCTTTCCTTTATTTTCATTTTCATATAAAATTTCTTACCATGGGTTTGAGACATGTTTTTGCATTTCATTTTATACCTAAACAAAAATATTTTCTTTTCTTAAATAGAATTAAATTTATAGACCTATTCCTTGTTAATACCTCCTTCCTTCGTTTACTAATAGTATGAACAGTAAATCCAGACAAACATTTTGGGATACCACACAAATTTCAAACATCACAGACTGAACTTATATTGTTTCTCAAATTCTGGAGCAGGTACAGACAAAAATCCACCTAAAAACTAAAAAGTTTTTTTCAGGGCTACTGCCTCTTGCGAGGAATTAACAAATCCTTCAAGAGTATCACTTGTCACGAATAAGTGCTTCTCGTCTAGCCGTTCGGATTCGGCGTAAAATTGTAGGTCCCTCCCATTTCTGTCGAAAGGCGCACACAGGAATGGTTGCGAGTTGTAAGTCACTAGGCCCTGGTTCTTCATGAGCCGTTGTGCCACCCGATTTTTTTATTTAGTACAGACAAAAATTGGCGCTTCCCTCCATTTCTTCAGCTTTATTTTTTTAATTCGACTTATTACAAGCTCTATTGGAGGGAAAAATTGGATGGACAGAGAATATTGAGCTTGAAATTTTGAATACCAAACATAGATGACAACAAATGCTTCAAAACCCAATCAGTTGAAAATTCGAAGAAACTTATGCTTTCAAACTTTGCCTGCCTCTATATTTTTAGGTACTAAGCACAGAAAGTCGAACCTACAACGATAAATGTTCAAAAGTCAAAACTGGAAGCCGAATATTTCCTGCACATATAAAATTTTTCCATTAGAAAGTCACTTTTTAAAAATAAAGCCAAATGATGAAGGTAAAGTATTTGTTTTAATTTGTATTTTGTTAAATAGATTTTGTTTCCATTTTTATTGGAAATAAAAATTAAGACCCGTAGTTTTTTTTTGTAATTTCCAAAACGGTTTTATTTGCTTTTATTTTGGGAAAATAAACCCGCAGGGGTTTTTTGCGGGTCTTATTTCTTTAGACAAAAATCTTCCTCCACTCCCCTCTCCCATTTGAAAAAATGCGAAAAACTCTTTAAATAAATATGGTGGAAAGGATAATAGTTAAAAACTCGGAGCCAAGCGTCCATTAAAGTACCTTCTAAAAATGTCGAAAAAAAAATATTTGTACCCAATGAAATCTGACTTACTCTACTGGACTATTAAGTCAATTTATCTGAATCAAAAACTCAGAGTATCACGAAATAAAAAAAAACATTGATTCGTTCTAGCTGTTTTACATAATCTCTCAAGAACACCAACAAACAAAAAATAACATAAATTACCATAAACCTCAAAAACGCTTCAACAAAAGTTTAAATTAGGAATGAAAAATAATCTTTAAACATTTCTAAGCTACACACAACACTCCTTAAATACCTTAAATTAAATGCAAATCTTGACATTGCAAAAAAAAACTCAATTGTATTCTATTTAAAAACAAAAATATTCTAAAACCATTTTAAGAAAAAAAAAAAAAACAGTTTAAAAACAAAGCAAAAAAAACAATACGGTAGCATGAAAAATCAATTTGGAGAATTTCCACAAGAATTCTTCAAGAATTTTCAAGGACATTTGTGTAGCTATAAGAGCAGATACCTAAGTCTGATGGGTGTCTTATGTCTCGCAAAAATTTAAGGGATTTTAAAGTGGGAAGCTAAATGTCACCCATCAGCTACATACCCTATATACATAATGACAAGGCTACGTGTTTACTTTTCATTGCGTTTAAGTTCAATGAAGAAGAACTGATACAGATCTTGGTTTTGATGTAATAAAAGTCCTTGAGTTTTAAATTTACATTGTCTTCTTTTCTATAAAAAAGGCATGTGACGAATGAGAAGAATTCCCAGAGCTATGGTATTTGGAATTAGAGCACAGCTATAATACCGACATGACGGCGCGGCTATGACGAAGCCCTTAACCTTTTTAATATATATACAACCATCATTCAAACCCATTTCCACCCAAAATGAAAACGTTAAAGTTTTAATTAATATCACAAAGCCCCACAGCGGAAACTAGCAAATCCAAAAAAAAGAGGATTTTCCTTGTAATAGGGCAAAAATAAAATATCTCTGATGAGAATGACATTCCATCGTGGATTTGCTTTTTAAACAAGAGTTTTTAGTGCTGTCCCCATCTTTTCGTTCGTCAGACCCTGAGACTACAGATGGATGCAGTGATGTGGACGATGGTAAGCGATGACAGGTGGTTTCAATGAATGTTTTTGAAGTTCATGCAATCGAATGAGCATGTTTCTGCAAAGCGTTAAGCTATACATGAAAAGGACCCCATACCACTATGTGGTATCACATGAACCGCACAACTTATTGTTGTTATACAGATCCCTGTTTTTTTTTGCGCCTTTTGTTTTTTGTTCTATGGCACATTTCAAAGAGTCGTAAAATTCAAATTCTAAAACTTTGTCCGCACAACCAACCGAGGTATTCCTCGGCGCTTTTGTTCAGCAAACATGAATACCAACCGTGAAACAAAACAAAACAAAAAAAACTAGACAGGATACAAATATCCTTCGTTAGGATTGCTTGTTGAAGTATTTTTAATTTTTTCCCGGGTCCGTGCTGGTGGTTATTATGTCTCATTTGCATTTTCCAAGTTTTATGGGACACTGTTTTTTTTTTAAGTATGGAATTTTTCCATTGAAAATAAATTGAATTTAAATGCGTTGGGCTTTATTGCATATATGTGCAAGGATGGAAAAGTATATTAAAGTTTTTTGTTTATTTTTTGTACATTCTTTTAAGCCCCGCCACACTCCTACACCATAACCAAGAACAATGACCGTGCTTCATTTTTCTACTAGTGAAGTCAGTTGGTTGGTTGGTTGCCTGACCTTTATGGTTTGTGTGCACAAATAATTTACATTTAAATGTGAGAGTTGACACATATCTCTAGATCTGGTGTAACTTTAGGTATGTGTGTGTAGTGTGTGTATATGTGGGTGGGCGTGACAAAAGGCTCGGTGGTTTTAATAGAGATATAATGTAGGTAAACGCGGTGTTTAAACAATTTTCACCATCAGTGCGGGTTTTTACGGATCGTGGAATTTTACCGTCAGTCAGCGGTTTGTATTACTGTGTGTTTTTTTTTAATTTTCTCATGAAACATTTCAATAATATTTTACATAACTGGTGCAGAAATTATTTCACTTTAGTATAGGTTAGCTTAATTTAAATAAATAAAGGTATGGTAGGTGCGGTAAATGAGGTTATAAAAATCGTTTATAGAAGAAATGAAAATACGCATTTGCATACTACATACATATGCAATCTCGTAACTAAGCGAATACAAAGGAATTCTCTTTACTGTTAACTGGTATTGCTTAAATTTAAAGTTATTGTTAACTATATTTAAGCAATTTAATAGTTTCTTTTAAAAAGAAAATGTCTATTTGTTTACTACAAGACTCATTGCGTTGCAATTCTAGTAAAGCAGCGTCCACGCCAATCAACATTGTTTATTTGCTTTGTCGATAAACACGCTCAACATTATAACCTGTCCACAAATTGCCTGTTAGTGTGTACGTATTGAAAGGTATACTGTCATGTGTTATGTGACATATTTGTCATGTGCCTACCAATAGAGGCACAAAACCCCATGCGGTGTCTATACAAATCAGTTTGTTGATTGTTTTGTGGCTTTGATGTTGGGCATCTCCAAGCCCAGTAGGTACACATTCGTCCTCATTTTGTACCTACTCAATTTTAAACGTCCATTTAAAAAAAAAGCTGCGTTGTTTGGTCTGACCAATTCATTTCAAATAACAATACAAATAAGACTACAAACGAAAACAAAACAGTTTCTGAATACACAAATCAAAATACAAAACAAAATATATTGCACACAGACATCACA
The DNA here is from genome assembly GCA_949320155.1 of Melangyna quadrimaculata. Taxonomy (NCBI): domain Eukaryota; kingdom Metazoa; phylum Arthropoda; class Insecta; order Diptera; family Syrphidae; genus Melangyna; species Melangyna quadrimaculata. The sequence goes on from OX439483.1 coordinate 6,567,428, forward strand.
ACCGCAATAAAAATGACATCTGTGTTGACCAATACGTCCAGACTTGAAAATTATTGTTGAGTCGCAACATTGTTGATTTCTACTCATTTGAATCGGCTTACGTTCGGGTCAAGAAAAGTTGATCGAATCTGTTGATGTACACGTCCGCATTAACTCAACATTGTCAAATCAAAATTGGAGTTATTAACAAATTGTATATTTAAAGATCAAAATATATATTTTGGTTTACAGTATTTCTAGACTGGATCAACAAACAAACCAAAAAATTTAGTTTTAGACATTTATTTCTATTATCTCACTGGTACACTCGGGTGTATACGTATAATTTTGTATCATGTTAATTTCTTAACAAAATTTAAATCGTTTGGTTTGTGCACGTTAAGATGGTTTGAATCACGTAAACCAAACAAATTAACGATAGGATGCGAGCCAGAAAATATGTGGTGTATCATAAGACAATGCCTTGAACGAAAAGGTAATGTTCAAGCAAACAATCAATTCAAACAAATGCTCTGTTTCACTTGAAAATAAATTTGAGATAATAGGTATTAGCTATGACAAGGAATTTGCATCAACGGAAGAACAACACCAAATTCTGTAGGTATAGAATCTATGAGCCTCTTTGTAGAACAGACGGAGCAAATAAGACTTGTAGCTTTTTTTCTAAGATACTATTTTATTTTCATATATTACTCAAGCCCCTATAAAGAGGCTCTGTAAGCCTGGATGTTGAACAGTTTGCTTTGGTTATAAAATGTATGTTCCGGCTGCATTTTGATACCCAATAGTTTATCGCGATTTAACAATTGAATATTTATGAAGTACTTTTCTTATTAATTGAAAAACCTCACCTGCCACCTGAAGTAAATAAATTTGTTCGTAAACGTAATTTCTGTTTCGTTTTCAATAGATTTTACAAATTCACAAAAAATATTACAAGCTAATTATTAGTATTTTAGAGAGGACAGGGCAACGTCTTTTGGTCAGCCAGTTCAAAGTGTATATTTTTGAAAACTTGATATATTTTATTTGAAATTTGGAGGAAATTTTAAACTTATATTCGGATTGGTTTAACGGTAAATCGAAAAAGAACAGGTATTTATGGCAGTCGTAAAATCATTGATTTTAATTTTTTTTACTAAAATGCTCCTAATTTTTGTTGTGCAAAGATAGACGCCAGACATATTGAAATAAAAGGTAAAAGAAGCTCAAGCCATTAATATGATGAACCAATAAAGACGTTTTAATAAAAATTGACGGAAATATACTCATCCAAATTTCAAATATAACCATATTTTTTATTTTCTGAGATTTTTGGTCGTAACTCGTAAACCTTAATAATTTAAGAATGGGTTGATTGTTTTTTTTTATATTTTGTACTTGGTGTATTTTTTTTTCACTTTTTTAACGTCTGTTTTTATTATTTGTTTTGCTTTTAGTGTTTTATAATTTTTTTAAATCATCAATTTTAAAGAAAATATAATTTCCAACAAAAAATTATTTAAAATTCTCAAATTCAGCTTAATTTTCGAGTTACACCAAAAATATTACAAAATGACCAGTCCGACCATTCTCTCAGTATTGCATGGGTGATTTTGGGCGAATTAAGTGTTTTAAGCAAGCTAAGGCTCCAAAAAAACATATTCAATAGTAATAACCTGTGAACACAATTGTTCCTATCAGGTTAGTATATTCAATAGCCTTACAACTTCACCTGTTGAATGAGTCCAAGTGATATTGCCTGGACGAAACGCTAGTGGCATGGGCCAAATATTAATGCCACTCTTATAATGATAAAAATATATAAATTCAAATCACGAAATTTTTCTATATTCATCGGACAGAAATGCTTACAAGAAATCAATGTACCCATGAAATAGTTTGTTGTGTAATTTAATTTAATTTAAATCATAAAAAAAATTAAACAAAATACTTACTAATTGTGATTGGTATGGTCAGGGTCGTAGCTAGAGCTTGTGGGGCCTCGAGGCAAAACCAAATATGAGGCCCTATTTCTCAATTAATACTTTTCTTGTTCAAGTTAAGCTTTGAAAAAGATCCTTCCACTTTTGCTGTGGTCATAGCAAGAGATAAAAGAATTATAATTTATTATAGAATGATGATGAATAGTTGCCAATTCTTTAACATTTTTCATGGAATCTTGTACCTACTTATGTCATTCAAAAAAGTTGACTTGATAAGAAGCAACTGAGCAGAAAAATCAGGTGATACAAACAAAAAATGATGAATATGAAAATTCAAGACTTCCTTTTCTTTTTGACAAAACGCAATATAATTTTTAAACAATATTGTAATGATCGGAAAAAGTTAAAATAAAATGATTTGTAGAAAATATAATTTGCTACAAGTTTGTCGTATAATTTGTTCTCTGGGATAAAAACTTCGTGATTTACATGTGAAAGTAGAATTAACAAACAATAATACTCTTTTGAATAATGAAGTCAAACTTCGTCTAGGACTTTTTTCCCAGAGCACCATATGAAATCTAAATATACCGTACTAGTTCCACCATCTGGCTAGCGTGAGCTACCAATGAATATATATTTGGAAATATTTGGAACTTTATATAAGGATATCTCCGTTGGGGGCATTGCCCCGGTTGCCCCATAGGATGCTACGGGTCTGGATATGGTGTAAACTAAGTCATGACGTCTTCCAGTGTGTTTTACTGTAAAATGAAAACCAAATTAATTTTTTTTCTTCATAAATTTGTACTTTGTAATGAGACATTCAAACTAAAAATTAAAATATTCCAGTGTTTTTAATTTTAGCTTGGTGTGATTATTATGAACTTCCTTAATTATTATATTTCAAAGTGAAACGAGATGGTAGGAATATGTATTAAATAAATATGCTCACTCCAGTTAGTGTGCTAAGTTATATAAAATAAATCAATAGACTAAACTTCGTTTAAAGTGGTTTTTTATTTATTTTTATTTTAAATAATATAAAAATTGTTTAAATTCTAAATGTAAGTTCAATTCAAACACAGTTTATTTTAAAGTGAGTGTGTTTTTATTGCTTCAATTATGGTTATTATAATGTAAACAATATATTTTTCTTGTTGTCCAAATAAAGTTCCCCTGAAGAAGGCAGCAACCCCTGCCGAAACGTCGGCAAAGTTAATGTAACTTATTTTTTTCATTGCTAAAACTACAGTGACCAAAAAAAGCCGACGGAAAGATTATTTTTTAATCACTTCCAACCACCATTATAAGTTATATAAACTTCATCTACTTCTCTACATAGCTTCATTAGTTTCAAATAATGTAAATATAGAGTATTCCGAGTTTCAAAAATGTTTCTATTTTGGTTCCTTTATAATGGAAGCTTATTGCTTTTATACGGGATGGTAAAATTAGCTATAGACATGGTTAGAAAAGAAATACAATTTTAAAAATCATGACATTACAACTCAAAAATTGGTCTATCCGTATAAATACTTCTAAACACTGTGGGGCGTATTCATAGTCATGATAGACCTGGGTCTAAGTTAAACATAGCTTTAGTTGCATTTTTGGACGTTGATTCTATTTTTTTAAATTTATTATTTCAACATATTCCAAACTATTTGTGTAGAATACTAAGTTAATTATCTTAGAAAAATATAAAACCAAACATTTGTAATTAAAATCGGTTTATATTTATTGAGCCAAAATTGTGTTAAACTGTAGTTTAGTTAAACCTGGGTCTATCTGCGACTATGAATATGACCCTATATGTTTTCAATTTTTAATGCAAAACATGATAAATTAAATCTGCGAAAGAATATTTTTCTCTTGTACTAGATACTTTTAGAGTGAATTATTTTAAGACTGAAAGATATGATATCTTTCAAACAGTTCTGGATTTTTGATAGTTCTTTGATAGATATATTTAGTAGCTATATTGTTTGAGAAAACATCATCATAACAATCAGCCCAGTTCTAAATATCCCCGGGAATATAACTCCACGGAAGATTAATTCCAACTTGAGTAATATGCTTCTCACACACATTTCCTTTTTTCACATGTTTCCTTTTTATAGAAATTTAGAATGCCTGCTTTTCTACCTTAGTATTTTGTTCATATTTGTTTATTGTTTAAAATAAGGTAAATTAAACAAAATTACCGGGAATGTTTCGTTTACGATCAGAAAGATTATTGTATTAACGATAGAAGACAGTATATTCCGTATTGTTCAATAGAGCTTTTTACTATTAAAATGTTTGTTTTTTTTTTCTAGTTTTTTTTTTCCATTTACCGTTTTTCTGGAGTCTCACTTCTGGTTGACGGAATTGAGAAAAATAAAATACATAAATTGTGTGGCGCAACGGCTCGTGAAGAACCAGGGCCTAGTGACTAACAACTCGCCTTCTTTTTCTGGTTTTTAATACTCAATGTTGGTATCCATTTTTAGTCAAACATTAAAAATTAAATTCCTACTAGTTTTTGATATAATCCAACAAAAAACTAAATAGTTTTATATTTTATTTAAACCTTTAATTTCCTAACGCCAAGAAAGTCAAGATGATATTTGTAGAGTAACGCTTTTTTGCAGACCGAAAAATATTAAAAGAGCTCTCTATGGGGGGGGGGGGGGTAGGGCAATTAATATAATATTTGCAATTGTATGCTTAAAGGTTAAAACACATCTTCTAGAAATCACAATAATTCGCAAATTGAGCCATACTGCAACATCAGTTTTTTGATTTACTGTCACTAATTACACCTGAGGTAACCGTAAAGACAAAGAGAGCGTGCTGCCATGCCATTGTGCCAGAGCTGTAAAAAATGCTTCTATAGTTTTTAGTCCTTTGAATAAGGAAAATCCACAAAACTAAAAAGAACAAATAAGTTTGCGCAAAGATTAGGGGGATGAAAGTGTCGAAAAGAAATTAAATTTGGGTACCTATACTTAGTGCACAATATAACTTAATTGATATGTTGCAATCCGCCGGGATTTAACAGCTACATATTTCATTCCTTACACACATTTTTGAAAAGATCAATTTTTGAACAAGAGAAATACAAAAATCATATTTAAAGATAACTTAAAAAATCTTGCTGATTTTAACCATCAAGTGGAGAGCTGTTAGGTGGTGAAAATGAAAACAGTAGGTATTCAATTATTTTAGACAGTCATTATATTGATTTCCACTTCTGATCATTTGGAAATGAACTTTGCCAGTTTATTTTTATTTAAGGGTTATAAAAATAAACATACACTACGAGTACATGTACTTGCTCTTTGTACTAAAAAAATTCAAATTATTCAAAGGGTTTATTGGAAAATATATGTAGTTTTGAACTTATGTAACTATATCAATATTAAAAAAATCCATTCTCGAGCAAGGAACTCATGTAGTAAGACAAAAAAAAAAAAAAAAAAAAAATAAAACGACAAAATTTGAGGTTAACATAATTTCTAGACTCCATAAAATGCTCCGCTGAACCCTCTAAACAAAAGTAAAAAAAGCAAAACTAATGTGCATACAGTACATATGCTGTACCTATATAAGAGTTTAAGTGCTTCTCGTTGAAGCATAAGAAAGAGTTCGTCATGTTTTTAAATGCAAACATACATTAACATCAAGTGTGCCCGTGCTCGCCTTACCCCTTTGATGCCTTCAAGAGTTGATGATGTTTTTCGTTGGATCCGTTACCATGACTGCACCATGCCGCACCGTTTCGTTTGCCATCCAGATTTTAAAAGACCTTATACATTTTTAAGCTATTTAGCGTCTCCTTTTACAGACATGTTTATAAAACATTTTTCCTCTTGCAATTGCAAATTACTAGAGAACAACAAAAATGTGTACCTACCTTTAGATGAATGTACGTAAAAGAGGAAACCTGTAAAAGGGTGTTATATTCTATATACGGAAAACCTGGAAAACTGCTCCCTGAAACTATATACCTACTCCTACTCGTTATACATTTCAGGCCAATAATAAAGGCTTAACAAGCCTAAGTACTTATAATTTTGAACTTTGCTTTTATTGCACAGAGTGATTTAATAATCTCAAATCCTTTTCTCCCTCTGAGTCTAAAAACCCTCGTCGGCGGGTAGTGGGCTCTAAGACAGAAACTATGTACTCCGATGCTTGTGGTTCCTTAACTATTAAGCATAATAAGAGATAAGAACGAGAACGAGGTTAAATATGCCTAAAAATAAACGTTTTTTTTTTTTTCTCCTACTTGATAATCCATGAAATTGTCATCGAAGCTCATATACGAATTATACATTTCTGCTGACGATGTTCCAGCACCACTAGTGCACAACTGCTTCCTGGTAACTTCTATAGACTCCATTGCCTCGTTGTCATCGGGCTCACGTTTGAAAGAAACCCGCTTTGAAGTGCTAGCCTCACTGCTGCTTACACAATTCCCGGCCCTCCTTAATGTCCCCACCAATGCTCCACTGGTAACCATATCACTGGCAATACTCATCATAGCTAGAGCATTGCATCCAACAACTGGGTAATCCTCATTGTTAGTTGCGGCAACTCCTGCTCCTCTTTCTCCGGCCGCTGCCTTCAGCTCGTACTTGTTGTTATCAATTGCACTACAACCCCCGAAACTGAAACCGGGAATGCATGTGGTTGCTGATGTTTCGTTTCCGTCCATTCCGGTGCCACAATTCTCTGTGGAACGCTTGTTGTTGGCGCCACAGCTTCCCATTCCCGCTCGTCGTCTCGATTGTTGATGGCTATCCTCGCTCTCGGGAGCTTTTGAGTGACTGAGAGTTGCGTAGGAGCTGCTAGCAGTGGACAGACGACGATGCCTCGGGCACCCAGTGGATTCCTTGGCAGCAGCAGCGGCACTCGGATACATAACCCCATCGCAAGCAGCACTACTAATAATAGGGGTCATTGTGGGAGTCTGCTCGGTAATCAGGGATGGCATGATTACCGTCCCACTGCCATTGCCACTTACCCCACTCCCAACACTGCCACATCCATTATTCATCCCACCGCCACCGGACTGTGACTGTACATAATAGGGTTGCTGCTGATACGCGACAATGGGGTTGACATTGGCGGAGATGGAGGCGGCTGCGGAAGAGGACGAGGACGGATGATGGTGCAACTGATATGAGGGCGGCTCCAGCTGCTGGTGCAGATTAGTGTCGTTAATTATAGTTCCGATTACACGGTGGCCACTATTTCCTACAGCACTACCATCCATAGACGCTATGGCCGTAGCGGGGATAACCATTACCGGTACCATTTGCGCCTTCGATAATCGCAACATTTCCAGGTGACACAGTTCGTCGTAGTTTAAAGGTCTGAGATCCATTTTTACCGTAATTTATATAAAAATACAAGCAACACAAACGCACAACATAATTTGTATACAAAGTCCTATTTTTTGTTTTCGATTCACACCCACACGCCCAAATTTTTCTTTCGTTTTTCTGGACGGCGTTAAGAGAACTTGCAAAAAGACTAAATCCAACGAACCGGTAGATGGCGCTTATTAATTGCATCGTTGTTATCGAGTTTAAAGTGAAACGGAGACTGAATTGTCTCATCTGTTTCGAACAAGGATTTACATTTTAAACTAGGATACAAAGCTTTTTCGTCGAGCTGGATTAGTAAATGTCCTGCGCTGTAAACTTCTGTGGATCGTATGTGGATTGTATTTGTTTAGCTCAGCTTGTTGCAGGCTCTTTTGTGTGTGATTCGTTGGTTTAATGCGTTGCCTTTGTCGCAAAGTATATCCCCCACATCATTCTGTCTGAGTCACAATGATTTTCAATAAAACAGCTAACCTTAAGGTGTTTTTTTTTTGTTTTGTTTTGAAACTATACGAACGGATATAAAATACGAGAAGTGTATAGGTACATCCTGAGAGCGCACAAAACTTCAGTAATCCTGGATGAATGGCGTTTGTATTGGCATGATGTTGAAGTTAGCGAGCGTATAGCGCGACAAATTCGGAATTGACTGGGCTTAAAAGTTTAATGAATTGGGATTAATTTTTGTGTAACAGTATGATTTAGTTGTCTAGTGCGACGTTTTCTCTTAATGTATGCCAATGCCAAAGGAATTTCACAAAATTCATTTTACAGTAGGATTTATTCCAACAGAATACCTAGGGTGATGGGGTGAATGAGTGTGTGTGAATGAGTGTCAAATATTTACCCACTTTTCGTAAACTGAGTTCCTTCCATAGAAGCAAAACAACACTGATTGCTTATCATTTTGTTAGTAATGAAGGATGACACTAAGCCATATTAGAGTATAGACTTATATAGTCGCTTATTTCGGGGAGGATAAGAAAATAAGAAAACAAATCATTTTGCTTGATCTATTTAAATTGGATTTTGGTATCTTGGTAGTATATTGACGCTTGATATACAAAAATTTTGATGAAGATGGATTGCTTATCCTTGGACGAACATACATAGGTATACTATGTGTAAGTCAATAGTATAAATGTTTTTTGATTTAATATCAATTTGTTCAAAATAAAGTTTGAAAAGAAATTTAAGGTTTAATTAAAATCATGATATAGGTTTAGTATTTTTCTCAAAATGAATTGATTGTTTGAAAAGAAATAGAGAAAACAAGTCAACATTGAAAGAAGGAGAAATAAAATTACAATGGGTAGGTTCAGAGAACTTAGGGGACTTGCAAGTAAGGCAAATTTCTAGACTGTGATTGGTCAGCTGTCGAAAAATTGTTTCAAATGAAGGGCACTTTCGACAGCTGGCCAATCACAGTCTATAATTTTGCCTTACTTGCAAGTCCCCTAAATTCTCTGAACCTACCCAATCAATAAGCTCTTCTCAATCGCAATCGCATCTGCACTGTCATGTCTGAAGGTAGACAGTTCGCTTCTTGAACTGATCTATCAAATGCAGACAAGAAGGATTATCAACTCAAAACTGGGCGACTTCGCCGCAAAAAGATCGGTTAGTAGAGGTACGCCGCAAGGCGGTGTTCTATCTCCCCTTCTCTGGAACTTTGTAGTAAATGAACTGCTGACAAGCCTGGAAGAGGAGAGCTTCAGAGTAATTGCCTATGCGGACGATGTTGCTATCGCCGTATCAGGTAAGCATCCTACTGTCTTAAAGGATCTCTTACAGAATGCCTTAAACAAGCTTATAAACTGGGCAAACTGAATTTGTCCTCTTCTTCTCCTCCCACCATTAAAGGAATTCCACTAACATTCTCCAAAAAAGCTAAATATCTGGGTCTTATTTTAGACAAGAGGTTAAGTTGGAAACCTAATATAGAAGAAAGAGTCAAGAAGGCCACAGTAGCACTCTTTCTTGCAAAAAAGCCATTGGAAGTAAATAAGGACTACAACCCCGTTTTACTCACTGGCTATACATTTCGGTAATTAGACCGATTTTAACATATGGGGTGGCAGTATGGTGGATAAAGGGGTTAACCACGATGAACTAAGTAAAGCCCAAAGATCAGCCTGCATGTGTATAAGTGGAGCACTTCGTTCTACTCTCTCCGAGGGACTGGACACTCTTCTTCATCTGACACCCCTCGATATATTTAGTAAACAAACGGCAGCAAGTACGGCAATCCGTCTTAAAGCCTCTTCACAGTGGACCAATAATGAAATAGGCCATTCAGCTATACTGAACTCAAACAGATCACTTCCACGTACAATTGACTACACCATCCCACAATTCCGTTTCGATAAAGATTTTCAAGTTGCCATAGCTTCCAGATCCACATGGGAGGACGTGACCTTTTTGGAAGACGAATCGATTCATTTCTATACGGACGGCTCAAATACCGATGATGGGGTTGGTGGAGGCGTGTACTCAGAAAGACTAAATTTAAGTCTCTCAATTCTTCTTCCAGACCATTGTAGCGTGTTCCAAAAAGAACTTTTGGCTATAAAGGAAGTTTAATCTTAGCTTTAGGAAAACGTGATATCGACTTCCGATTTCCGCATCTTCTCAGACAGCCGAGTTACCATAAAATCTATCGACTGTGTCTCTACAAATTCTATAACAGCCCTTATTTGTCGATCATCTCTTATAGAGATGGCACAGCAGTTCAATATTCTCCTTTGTTGGGTGCCGGGCCATAGGGACATTCCGGGTAATTGTAAAGCTGGTGAACTCGCCAAAGGTGGAACAAGACTACCTATTTTACCTTGAAAGGTAAATATCGGTATGCCTATAGTAAATATCGGTATGCAAATTTTTGCTGAAGCAAGATGCTTTAAGGAGAACAAACCTTAGGTGGAACAACTCAACCACTTGCCTGGCGACAAAACAGACCTGGCCTACGCTAGATGTGAGGCGCTCTAAGTGTTTGATATCTTTGAACAGATCGCTTATCAGCTCCGTAATTGGTGTCATAACCGGGCACTGTCTTATAGGCAAGCACGCAGAGCGGCTTGGAGTTTTCGCAAACGACTTTTGCAGAAGCTGTATGGACGAAGAGGAGGAAGAATCTGTTCCTCATCTTCTCTGCACATGCCCTGTCCTATTCCAAAGACGAAGGCTCCATCTCGGAAACTTCTTCTTCAATGATCCTAGTGATCTGATAAATATAGACATAAGTAGTCTCGCCCGCTCCAACTGGTTTTGAAGAGAAAATCTCTCTAGATTCACGTAGTATCACAACGGACCATCTTATGGTCTAAGTGTGTCAGTTCCTTGCTGGCAGCCACTTCTACCTAACCTAATCTGAGCTCTTCTCGTGATGGCGATCGAATTTAAATGTTGCGTGTTTTGAGATAAATTTAAAACAATAAACAATTTTAAATTTATCAACATTTTACAAGAGAATTTATTTTACTTGAAAACTAAAGTCAGATTGAAACTATAGTGACCGTGATGAGTTGCATGAAAGTTATAGTAGCAATAAATTGTTAAATAAAATAAATAAATAAATTGGGTGGCGCAACAGCTCGTGAAGAACCAGGGCCTATTCACTAATAACTCGGAACCATGCCTGTGTGCGTTTGTTACAGGAATGAAAGGGACCTACAATTTTATGCCGAATCCGAACGGCTAACGAGAAGCACTTATTGATGACTGGTGATACTCTTGGAGGATTTGTTAATTCCTCGCAAGAGGCAGTAGCCCTGATAAAAAAAACGTTTTTTTAGTTTTTAGGAGGACGAGGCTGGGAAGTGAACCCAGATCTCCAGCGTGACAGTCGAACGCTCTAACCATTACGCTACGGGCTACTTGTTGTTAAGACAATATTATTTTTTCAAGATGGTACCTAACCAATGTCAAGCTATTTTCTTCAAAAACGCGAATTATTCATTTTTTCATTTTTTAACATTCAAGATTTTTCAAGATTTAATAAATTTTTTTTATGAAAACCGATAATATTGGGGAAAATTTGAGTCAAATGTCCCTTATGCTTTTCTCATCACTTTAAAGCATGTCAATGTCATATTTGTAAAAAATATTTCGTAAATAATTTATTTTTGAAATTTTTAAAATCAGGTGTAGCTGTACCAAAGCCGCAATTTATTAACTTATTCATTTAAATTCAATTTTAAAAAGGGAACATTTTAAAATTTTATATATTACCCATTTTTAATGATTGGTTTAAATTGAATAAATCATGACTTAATCAGCGTTCACATTATGCCGATCAACATTGTTGATTTACATTGTTAATCAACATGCTAGTGTGTATGTGTTGAAGTTTGTACTATCATGTGTCCACGGAATCCCTCATCTTCGTACTCAGTTTTCCACGTCAATTTCATTTTAAATAGCAATTCAAATAAGACCACAGCCGAAAACAAAACAGTATCTAGTTACACAAATCAAAATACAAAACAATACCCCTCGATTGGCCACAGACAGCGCATGAGCAAACAAATGACAGTTTTGTTGATCAACATTGTTGATCTGTGATCTCTGTCCATTTGAGTCGGGTCACGTTCGAGTCAATAAAAGTTGATCGACTCTGTTGATCTAACGGCCACATAAACTCAAAATTGTTGATCAACACTGTTGATATACAAAAATCAACATAATGTGGACGCTGCTTTATTAGAGTATCAAAATAATTAATATGCGAAATAAGAGTAATAAGGCTATAACCGGAGGCACTCTTACACTGTAACAATGTCCGCATAACGGTACGCTAGAACTTAGAACCTCAAATTTTTCATGAAAGATCTAAATCAAAACCATGCATCAATTTTAAAAATACAAAATTTCTAATTTTACAAGGTATAAAGATAAAAATCAATAAATAATAAAAATTATATGATTTTGAAATTTTAAGGCTTTTCTACGATCAATCCAGACGGAGTCTATTACATAAGCCGCCATTTTTCTCGAAATTACTCCTACAAATTTCCTTATGCCATGAGTAAGGAGTTTACAAATACAAAAAAAAATAATTATTGTCTAAGCACCCAAAACACCTCAAACTTTTCTAATTTATCATTAAGCATTAATTTCGTCATTCGTTAAATACTTAACTGGAAGAACATAAAAGGCTTTCTTTTTATGAACGTTACGAACATACATGTGTAGATATGTGCACAATGCACATACACGTACCTTCATACTACTTAACTTATTTTATTGCGAAAAAAAACGGCTTTATTCAAACTACAAAAAAAAAAAAACATTTTATCTTTGGATTTGTTTCTAATGAAGCTATTTCCTAGACTTTTTCATCACACTCATTATAATCCTCTCAAGAAAATAGTGAACATAAACATGCACTGTTGACTCCCCATCGCCATATCCATCTGCCTCAGGTTACCTACTAATGAAATGAGGAAACCAACATAAATAAATAAATCGCCTTTTTTCTACTATTTCTATCTCACTTTTTCTGGCGTTCTCGTTTTCTCTTTCTCTCTTCCTCAATTGGATTAAGTTATATTCAAATTGAATGAAAAGTAATCAACTTTTAGGACAACATACAACATGTGTGTTATTTAATTTGAAGGAAACTTCCCACATTCAATCTCTAATCCTTGATCCTTATACAAGCAAGTATATATACAATGCCTCTATAATATACCAACAAACATACATTCATACATACATAATGTATGTTTCTGGACTAAGGTTTCCGCTTACCATGGAAATAAAATGGATTAATGACGCAGAAGTTGTAATGGGGTGAGGTCAAGCTTCTGTTTGTTTTGGAACACACTCAGCTTAAAGGACTTTCAAGGAGCAAGCTACCATTATCGCACTGATACATATAACGTGTTTACACGCTCGAACGCAACATTTATGTTCGTGCTTATTTTTGTTGTTTTTGTTTTCTTTTGATATGAGATGAATGTGGAGAATTTAATTTTTATTTTTTGTTTTATACACGTAAAATTTGTTGTTGGCGAGGTTGTCCTGACTCCTCTGAATTCTAAATTCGGAGTCCTCTTGTATAACATGAAATTTAATCAATTCTGAGGCTGATGACGAGGCATCATTCCATATGGTATTTTTGTTCTTTCATATTTTTTTTATATTTTTTTTTTTTTTTTGGAAAAAACTTAAGTAAACGCACAAACTTATAATTGGATTAATTTTCGATTTACATAGGTAAAACGAGTAGGCTTCAAAGTTTCACGGTTCAGAATTTAAGAAGAAGATATAGATACATACATATACATTAGGGTGGATCATTTTCAAAATTTTTTGCCAAATCACTGTGTGCAACTCATAGTTCATGCTTAATGGTTTTCTGAACTTATCCCCATCATTTATTTTGAGTCGCCCTTGGGAAAAACAAAATCGGGAAGCCATCGAAAATTGGTCTTTTTTCACAAAAAAAATAATATACCTACCTAATAAGAATTAGGGACACGAATAGTTGGCGAAAAATAATAACTGATTCTTGTAGAGGGACTAAATACAAGTATTTTTTACCATGTAGGTAGGGGTCTATCTCTTTCCGTATAGGTTGGAGGGGAACTTTTAAAAAAATACGTTAAAATGGAAATAAATCATTCAAAAAATTATTTTAAAAGAACGGAAACACTGATAATAAAGAATGATACATTTTTTGAAATCTAAAAGTCTGTTCTTTTATTGAGTTTTTGAATCAAGTTTTGTTCTGTAAATAGTTTTCGAAAAAAATAATTTCAAACTCAAACTTGAAAAAATATTAACTGACTTTTTCTTTCAAAAATGTGGAATTATGTTAGAAATTGGCTTAAATTCCTTATTTGATAAGTGCTTTTATTAATTCTTCATCAACCACTGAAAACCAGATGACTTTATGTCTTCTATTTTTTTAGAAAATCTAAAATCACAAAAAATACTAATTGTATTCAATCATTTTGGTTATAAAATTGACCGTCCTGTTTATACTAAAAGAGATAGACCCCCCCGCCCCTATTTGGTAAAAAATACTTGTTTTCGGTCCCTCTACAAGAATCCGTTATTTTTTGTCGCCAAATATTCCCACCCTGAATTCATAATAAATCATTTTTTGTGAAAAACTACAAATTTTCAATGGCTTCCCGATTTTGTTTTTCCCAAGGGCGACTCAAAATAAATGATGAGGATAAGTTTAGAAAACCATTAAGCATATACTTTGAGTTGCATACAGTGATTTGGCAAAAAATGCTGAAAACGATCCACCCTAATATACATACATAGCTACAAATGAATGTATGAACGGAATCAGTTGTTGAATAGTTTCGCTCTGTTCTGTACATCAATTGAAAATACGATGATGTGACAGAAATGTTGACATTTTTGTCAAACCAAAATTAAGTTACAGGAATTTCGAGGTTAAACAACTTTACCACCTGCATTAATAATGAAAAATCGCTGCAGCTTTTTTTATTTTTTATTTTTATAACAACTCATTGTGGCATGTTTCCCAGATACCATTAGAGAAGCAGCTTCTGATGTGTTTGATATTACACAAACACAACCATGAAATTCCTGGTTTGATAGTGAGTGCAAGTAGGCATGCAGATAAGCTAAAGGCAGAACTTAAAAGAAGGACTAAGGGCCAGTTTGTTCACAGCTGATTATCTTTATTCCATGATTAGTGGAGCTGGCAAATCCTCAAATGTGTTTTTTGATTAAATTTTGTTTAAAAAATTCAAAGTATGAGTTGCTAATCATGGATTTCACAAATCAGCCAATTTTGGTTGATTAGGGTTAGTTAATTAAAGCCTATGAAAGTCACATACCAAATTTAACCCACTGTGAACAAACTGGCCCTAAAGCTACGCGCGAGTTCTATGAACATAAAAGAAGATATGAACAACCCGTTTTCAAAAAGAAAAAGACAGATCATACGAAGCTGACGATAAGTAAATAAGAGGATGTCACAGCAGGAAAGAAGTGCGACTGTGTAAAAAAAATACTTCTTAAGGTTACAAGCTCAAAACTTAAGCCTGCCCAGCGATATAAAAAATATGATAGCAGGCAAATGAATAGGTAAAATTATTTCAGCAACCTGTGTAACGGCGATTATGAAGTAAAATTAATTTTTCATGAAGATTGTTACACGAAATGAGAGGTTACGCGAAATGAGAGGTAAAATTAAGTCTATTCATATAAATCTGCTGGAGTTGACGGCTTGTGGGCGAAGCGATATGCTTGGAAGGAGGCACCAGCTCATGTAGAAAATGTTATAAGAGGAAAGCTTGGCCGGTCGATCACCCTAAAATCGTTCTTAAACCGTTCTTCGGGTCCATATTACAGTAGGGAAACATATACGTACCTACTTAAAACATAGATTTCTGTTTTTTTTTTAATTTGATTTTGAACCAAAATATAATGTGAAGAAATCAAAGTTTGTCAGGGAGTTGAAGAGTGAGGAATGAAACTAACAAAATGTTCACCCTTGTTTCGATTGGAAATAATGTTTGATTACTAATTCATACAAAATTGTTTGTTTCTACTAAGGAAATATAATCTGTTTGTTAAGAATTCTAACGAAAATGATTGGGTGTGTTCAGAAAAACGAGATATCGCAGTGTTTGCTCCATGAAATGCGGAGCAAGCAAATCCAAAAAATGTTGTTCTGAGTGTATTGATTTAGCTTGCTAAGGAATTCTGTTTAGGCAACCGAGCCGAGATTGCTGAATCCCTCTGAAATCTCCTTTCCTTTCCTTGACTGAAAAAGTCCAGCAGCAATTAGCCGTTTTATGTAAATAGAATCTTCCGCAAATGTTATTAAAACCATGTGCGATTGAAGCAAAAGTTACTCTGGGTAATTTTAGTTCAAAATTGAACCAGTGTGAGATGGCCCATTCAGGGCTAAACGATAGTTCGAGCGAATTCGTAATCGTTAACAAAACAAATTACAATTACAACAAATTAAGCATCAAAAGCGTGCACCGTGCAGAAATGATGGCTGCGTCCGTCGTCGGGCAGTTTTTCCAGAAAAAAAGAACATTCTGCTGAAAATAAGTAAGTTCTGCCTTAAAAAAAAGCGCGCGTGTAACTCAGTCCTCGTGGCAGAAGTGAAACTTCTTTGGCGATCTAAAAATCTCGACTTGTATAGGGATATTAAGCTTATATGCGTAAGACGCAGCTATGTGGTCTACATATATCAAAATGATCGATGGATTGAGGTAATGAACTTAAAAATTAAATAACAATGGTGAAAATTTAAAGTAAAAAAGGTGAAAATTTAAAAGATATAAATCAGTTTATTTAAGTAGGTTTTCCTACTGTTTCCAAAAATTCCTACTCTCAAAATCTCTGCAAAATCAAAAATTTGTGTATGACAACTTTAATTTGGTTGTATGTATTTTGCACACCATATATAATTCAAATTTTTAGCGGACTCTCCTGACTTAATTCAATTTTTTAAAATAAGCCTATTTTTAGTTAAAATTTTTAAAATAATTTATATCTCCATACCAGTAGGAGATAGATAAAAATCTTAAACTAGTAAGATTCTTAGAATTTCATTATCTATCCACCAAAAAAAAAAAAACTCTAGCATTATAAATTAAGAAATTAGAAAAAGGACATAGAAGGATATTTTCCCTTTTATCTGCTACAATAATATAGGTTATCAAAAAATTCACACTTATTGCACTATAAAATATATTAGCCTATAAATAAAAACTTAGCTAATCAATGATCTCAGCGTTGCACATGTGGCGTTACATTTTTTCGTTTCACAAAAATTCAACCTTGAAATTTCACTCTCAACGCGCCCAAAGAAGTTTCACTTCAAAAAGTTAAAAATAAAATAGGAAAGCAGGCATGTATTAGTAAAGGAAATGGCTTCGAAATGCCCATTTACAAATTATCAGGATATTTGTCTATCACAGATTTTTCGTTCCAAATGTCACCCAAAAGCCCCAAAACCACATTCTCCTTGCGAAAAATACGTTTTTTTTTTTTTTAAATAATAATTAAAGATTTTTAGTAGAATTTTTGTATGAGCTAAAGTTCATACAATGCAATGTTCATACAAATAACATTGAACATTTTTGAATGAAACAAAAACTAAGTTATTTGTTTGGTTTAAGTTATAGCTATATATAAATTTTGTAGAGGTTTTTTAATCCACCATCATCGTAGCCATCCTTCAATGCAATTTGTCAATTTTTACCTTGACAGATAGATAAGATACTAAATTTTGGCGTACACCTTCCAAATGTCACCTGAAACGGCACCTTAAAGGTTTTACTTTTCTTTTTTGAATGTCTAATGTTGTTGAAAAGCTCATTTTGGCTTGTTGTTCGGCATAGTTCTCTTAAAATAATATAAGAAACAATTTTCTGCGGTGCCATGTTTACGAACGCAAATTTATTAAAAAACTGCCGCCTGCTTGCTTTCTGCAGGCAGAAGAAAAATAAAATCGATATACACATACAGACGCCAGGCAGGCATGCGGCAAATCTGCCGCAGTTTTTTGCGATTACTTACATCATTATTTTATCAGGATAAAATCCATTTTTTATTTTTTTCACATTTAATTAAAAGTTAAAAGCAAGTCATTTAACTTATGGAGATCGAATTAATATTTAACTTTATTCTTAATGACCCCATTAGCTTTAAAATGTTTTTATTTAAAACAAAAACATCCCGTTTTTAATGCTGTGTGAATAAGGCCTTTAAAAAGGGAAACAAAACAAAACAAAAAATTCCTTATAGCAAATGTGATTGGTTTTCTAAAAAGAGCAACCATGTAAGCGTGAAATTAAAAAAAAAAAAAAAATTTCTAAGTTAAATTAAATCATTCAAATCTGTACTCCATAAGTCCCATGCAACACACATGTTGTGTGTACAAAAAAAAACTAAAAAATACAAAAACGGAACTTTTCTACTTAAACTCAGAATAAAAGCCTTTTTTCCAATAAATAAAATAAACCCTTTTCAGAAGGATATTTTAGGATTTTTTTATTTTCTTTTTAATTGAAAGCAGTTTCATCTCGAGCTTATGTGTATGTCGTATGTGAGCATTGGTATGTGTATATTTGTAATTCATTGTAATGCTGCTTAGTACTATCAGTGTTTCAGTGCTCCCAATCTTTGACGACTAGGGGATGGATAGGGAGTTTTTTTGTGTTTATTTTTTTGTTCTCATTTCCCTTTTTATTTGAGAAAATAACAAAATTTAACCCTCGAGCGATCCACCATCACTCCATAATACAGACGTTTTTTTGCAGGCAGCACACTGTGTTCCGGCACAATCTTTTCACTGCAAACACTCACTTCTGTTGTTGTTGTTGCTGGCTGCTCTGCCAATGCATGCATGTGCTGTGTATGTGTGGTGAGCTGCATTCTAGTTTCTTTTTTTAAATTTCTTTCTTTTTTTTTGAGGGAAATAACTTTTAATCTCTTTTACTACGATTTTTGCTGTCCCTTTTTTGTTAATATAAATTTCATGTCAGTTTTGGCAAAAAAAACTAACTCTGGCAAACCCCAGATGAACAAAGCTGATGAATCTACAAAGAACGATAAAGATTGAATACTTTGGCCAAAATAAAAAAGGGACTTCAATACGGGGGATTATTGGCTCAGTGTGGCTGCAGTATGCCAAAAGCCTTTGACTATCCTTTCTGCCAACACACGAAATTATAATCAACTACACAGCTGGAGGACGCGATGCGACGGACCATCATAGTATGTAGGAGGCGGAAAGCAATTGTCGACATAATAGCTGATGCTGAGGGAAACTGGACCGGTATTGGCACTGTGTATCAGTATCTGGGACATCCTGGCTAAAAGTACAATGAGGAATGTAATGACGATATATACATATACATACTCACAAAGTACAATTGGCACCCACATACTCTCGCGCGAAAATGGCAAAATTCCCGACGAGCGATGCACCGAATTATTGTTATGCTCGCGTTCATGGGATTCATGGGGCTGTAAAAAATAAAAACGAAAAACGAGGTCTTCATAGGCGTCGCACAAATTGCTATTACTGCCTAGTGAGTGTACACAAATCGTTGCAGCAAGTCAGTACCCTTCTACCATGCCCTCTCCCTGCCCTGTAAAACTGAAATGCACTTCTTCTACAAATATAGACCATGGATTCCAGGGGCAATAACAAATCTCAATTCAAAAATTGGCGTAGTTTGCTGTCAAAATGCGCATTGTGCATATTTTACCCTTAACTATAGAACAGGCAATTGCACCACCAAACTAGAATAGAAAATGCAATGTTTGTAACACTCTAAGCTCTTCAAAATCCAGCCTTCCTATAAACACGTTACTAGATACAATATGTGTAGGTGTTGTGGTTGTAGGATGTGTTTTGTGTTTTTATTTTGTTTGTCCTGCCGCTCTGGTACTCTGTGGCACAATAATTAAGGACACCGCAACACTACTAGACTAGAGCACCACCATCACCGAACACTGAAACTCCGAAGCAATGTGAAATAAATATAAATTGCTTTTTGTTTGAATAGCGACACAACGAAATGGATATAACTTCAGTGTTCAGTGTGCAGTAAATGGTAGAGAAGCTGTAAAATATATCTGGTGCCACAATAATGCACATTCACACCAGCCAGTCGGGCTCGTGATGCAGTTTCACCCACTGAATTATGTCCAATGCAGCGTGCAACAACATAAGGTGTACAATGTACCTGCACCTACCCACCTACCTGGCTTTTGATAGCAGCAGGTGGTGCTTCATTTGAAAAATGGACACACATAAAATAAAACTTTAACCGTATAAAATTTGTTAATTCTGTTTTTTTTTTTTGTTTTTGCTATTTTTTAAAATAAAATCATTTTCGAGAACAAATGAATATAATTTCTTGCAACTTTCATTGTGATATGAATTTATGCTTCAATAAACCGCACCTGCAATTTCCCACGAATGTATTCTTCTGTAATTGGAAATTTTTCAGAGAATAAATTAATAAACTGTAATTTTTGTTTTACAATTATAGAAAAAAGGAAATTAACAAAAAAAAAATCACGCATACGCCCGAGTGAACGTTTTAGTCAACAAATAACTTTTCCGTTACATTTTGAAATTCTGTGTAAATAATTTAAATATTAGAGTACAGTTGATATTTTTTGATATTTTTGTCTTTTATAGAAAAGAAAAACAAAAACACATAAAATGTTTAAATCAAACTCTTTCCAAGAAATTTAATCATATATTTTCTCAAAACAACATGTTCTCTGAATCGGCAAAAACAAAAATTGGCTTGAAGCAAATTATCCTTACTTGTATGTGTCGTTTATTTCTAAAGGAAGCAGGGAGGGACATGAGCAAATAAATTAATTGATTTATAAACTCGTTAGTTGTTTTTTGTTTGTTCTGTATTATTTTTCTATGTGATGCTGAAATAGATTAAATTTTATCATACATATTAGACTAATACAGAGAAAATAAGAACGGCTTTTAACAATAAAAATAAACTATCTGCTCATCTAAACTTTACATTGATGAAGATTTTTGTGATTCTTAAATATATGTAAGGTAGTCAGCTGAGTTTTTTTTTGTGACAAAATTATAAAAATAAAATTTTCCAATTGGAATTGGTACGTGGGTTGTCCTCGATCATTCAACAAAAATGGTTCTTGATGGGCTTCAATTGCCAACAAATATTTAACCGTTATCTTGAATTCAGAGTTCAGAAATAACTAATTTTTCCTCAAAAGGATGGTTATTGTAATTTTTCCACTACATATATGAGAAAAGAGGAACGATTTCTGAACCGTCATCACAACAGGGATAGAGGCGTAATGATCTAGGCCGTAATATCCTTAGGGAACAATTAACTTGGCAGTTGAAAGTACTAAGATGCCTGATTTTCAGTCATCTTGGTACTACAAAATATTGCCAGAAGCATTTGTTCCGCGAACCAATAATCTTATTGGACAAACCGCATTGGTTTTCAACAAAATAATGCTCCTTTTCATGCAGCTCAAGTGTTTAAATCATTATTTTAAGGAAAAATGTTCCATTGCTGCCGTGGTTTCCTATTCAAGGGACTTCAAAATAAAAGAAAATTTACTGGGATGGCTCACATGAAAAGTATACGAAAAATAGAAGCTATGCGATGACTGCTTCAAACCGTTAATTGTACCTTGAGTAAAATTTCACTTGACTATCTGAAATCACTGTATAACTCTCTTAAGCAACGAAATTTGGAACAGACACTATTAAGTGAATAAGTCTGTCGAAAAAAAAAATCAAAAAAATTTAAACCATCGTTTTTCTTCAATTTTGTATGTGCTTGTAACCTTATGACCCAATAAAATTACTTAAAAAAAGTGACTCAGCTAACATTCATTCTCTTGGCTGCCGTTAATTTTTTGTTCTTAAAGTGCAAGCATACGTTTTGCTATGGTACATTAAACAGTCTCTCTTGTGTCATACAAAATTTCGATCTCTTTGACGTGTAACACGAGATATTGCAAATTCAATTATCAAAAATTACTGCTTCTAGCCTCATGACCGGCAGTGTAGGTCCAGGTGTTAGAGAGGTGAGAAATTTTCCTTTTTCAGTTACATTTAACGACTCCTAGGTAAGTGACAAAATCTGAACACACTTTAAATGTGAAAATATTAATCACTCAAAAATGTTTAAAACAAAAAAAAGTTACTTAAATGTACCATACAAAATATCCTTGAAACTTTTTTTTTAAGAACAATGAGCAATTCTTGTAGTTAAAAAAGGAGTTTCTCAAAATGATGAATGAACCACTGGATGATTTTTTTTTTTTTTGAATTGTTGCTCAGCTTAGGTAAAAAGAAAATAGGAAAGCCAAAATGAAAAAAATAAAACAGGAATTTGCGTTTTGTATGGAAATTATATTCTTTATTTTTGAATCAAATTTACTGGATATTCGCATAATGTAAATATGAAGGTATTTTTATTCACTTTAAAAACGACTATAAGACACGTTAACAGGGGGTACACTCGGGCGTAAACGCACTTATCTTATTTTATTGATTTTTAACTTAATTTAATTCCTATTTCGTGCAAACCAAACAATTGCCCAATAAGAAGAGCTATAGTAGCGATAATTTGTGAAAGTAAATTTAATTAAATTTAACAAGGAATCATTTTGTCAGCTATTCTTAAGCTTAGATTAGACGATTTGTAAAAACCACATATTGTGTACCTCGTACGTCATTTTGGCGTAAGAACACTGCTTTTTGGTATCATCAAAATTATGTCAACCGAAAAAAAACATACATTTTTGTGAACAAAATTTTGTACCAATTCCACATATAAATATTTTCACTTTTGCATGTGATCTAATTGTCTTCAACACATAACTTTGTATGTGAATTGAATCGTGCTAGAGTTGTTTAACATGTGAATTTAAAAAAATAAATTACTACACAGAGAAACTGCTACGAACACGAAGATACGTGAGTGCAAGATATCAATTTTTATCGGCATTTCCCACGTTAGATAATTTAGTACCATTGTTTTTTTATGAATGTGTAAGAATATTTTACTATACATATGCAAAAATCATGGGCACACATTTGTATGTAAGACTGTGATCATTTTCTTTAGTTTTTTGTGTGACGCCATATATAAACAATTTTGTAGGTCGAAAGCTAAGATTAGACGATGGTCGTCTAATCTTAGCTCTCGACTGATGAACAGGGCGCGACGTAAAAATAGTAGTATTGGCAAGTGTAAATTACATTCGAGAGGAACTGAAGGTGAACGATAGCGAATAATTTTAGAATGCAACAAGTTCTAATTCTAGCTAATGACTTGAGGCTACCTTTTGATACATTATATTTTTTTCCAAAAAATGGTTATTATTAGTGAGACTTTTTTTTGATTTCATTCTGTCTCTAAGATGGTTTTTCTGATTTTGTTAAAAATTTTGGTATGCGCAAAATTCTGAGAAGTAGGTATATCAGAATTTTATACTTACCAGAAGACCCGTGCGAAAATTTCGCACATTCAATAAGGCTTTAAATTTTCAAGTAGAATGTTTGAACAAAATAAATAAATTCTTTTTATTATTGATATGAACATATTAGAAGAATTTAATTTAAATATTATAGATATGCATTTAAGTTATCATAATATTTTTTCTAATAAAATTTGATGCCATACAAAACAACGATAGTTAACATTTCAAGAAAAAGAACGCATCACTGTCATTTTGCCGAGCTAGAGGAAAGTGTTCAGAGATTTCAAAACGTTAAAATAGTGAAAACACTAAATAAAAAAGTGAAATAAAAGTTAACATATTGAATATTTGCAATACTTTATTTAAAAAATATGCGTTAAATCGTTTAAAAACACCTATAATATGGAGTTAACAATTTTTGCATCTCACGGGCTGATTGTGTCTCATATTCCCAATGATGTTCTTACAGGATTTAACGCAGCAGCACAAATGTTATATGGTTTTTTTTTTTCAATGAAGTATTGCATGTATTCACTATATTTACATTTATTTCACTTTTTTATTTAGTTAAATAAGCTTTTTTACTACTTAACTTAAATCTCAAAAATACATCTCTCAAAAACACAGCTAAAAATTCTTTTGGGGCCCCAGCATTTAGCTACCTCACTGCATTCCGACCCTGTGTGAATGCATTTCTGTTTGTGTAACTCACACTACATTGAAAAAAACCTCACTTTTTCCTCGATATGCCCGTTCCTCTATTTCTTGTTCTAAGATTTTAAATTAAAGAATTAATAAATATGTGTCTTTCATTCATGCAATCTAGTGATACCTAATAAATTCATTCGGCTTTTATAATGAGAAAAAAGATTACCTACAAACATCCGAAGTAGGTAACAAATATGTTTCTCCACCACTGACTCAATGTGCAAGCGAAAAAAGAGGATTATACATTACAAAAGTAATAAATATATTTCTTTCATTCATGCACGGTGTAACTAAAGAATGTTTCTCCCCAACTCACTCAAGGTGCACCGAAAAAAAAGAGAATTTTAAAATACAGAAGTAATACATATTTTTCCCTTTCAGTCATTCAATGGGTGAGGTATTCTTTATGTCAAATTTTTCATTTATTGAATTATTTGAAATGTCCGAAATTTATAGAAAATAGTGTGGTATAACATAAAGTTTTTGTGCAATGTCATGAGTATGTGTAATTTCCTATTCAGTGATACCTATTTTAGTGGATTTGACTATTTTATAAATGAGAAAAAAGGAGTTTGACAACCGAAATAATATATATGATGATTTTTGTTTAATAAACTATAAGCAAACAATATTCTTAGAACAATATACAACAGTACTATACAATATTACTGTTAACAGGACGTTGATGATAATCTTATTTTTCTCAAAAAAAGCTACAAGAATGTTTATCAAATGGAATAGTTTTTTGTTTTTAGATATTATTATTATTAAGCTTAATACAAGCCACGTAAAAAATTAAGTCTTAAATCTAGACTTTGTATAATACAAATTATGTACATTTAAATATCTTAATTCTAAACAGAGTATAATACAACTAAAAGAAAAACACTCTTGAATCTTTATTATGAGGATGGGTATAAGGAAGTTAGGAGGGCATGCTTTAAAGAGGGTTTACTAAAGTTTAGGTCAAATACGTTGGAATTATTAACTATACCCAACATTCTAGTTAAGGGTTCATTTTGGCCGTATTCGGTGCGGTGGTGTTGGAGACGAAAAAGGGTAACAGATCTAAAACGGCGGGGATTAGTATGAATATAGATCTTTTGGAGAAGACAAGGACAGTCGATAGAACCATTTGAAAGTTGATGAATAAACAAAATGTCAGCATTATTACGGCGTGTAAATAAAGTTTGCAAGCCTAAAAGTTTAAGACGTTCTCAATATGGAGGAAGGTTAAAAGGATCATCCCAACCCAGACCACGTAAGGAAAAAAGTATGAACCTTCGCTGGACGGCTTCAATTCGTTTGATGTGGACTTGATAATAAGGAGACCAAACCTGAGACGAATATTCGAGGAGTGGCCTAACAAAAGTTATATAAAGGGATTTGGTCACATAAGGATCGGCAAATTCTTAAGACAAGCGCTTGATAAATCCAAGAGTTGAGTTAGCTTTGTTAATGATACTATCAATGTGGGCACGGAAATTAAGTTGGGAGTCACATATAAGACCTAAATCACGGATTGAAGTGACTATAGCAATGGGTTCATTATTCAAAAAATATATTCTCTGGAAGGAGGATGTGCGCTTACGGGAATAAGTTATAGCTTGGCATTTCTTAATGTTGAGTTCCAGAAGGTTTTTTTGGCACCAAAAAAAGAATTTGTCCAAGTCGATTTGCAGTGATTGGGCATCTGCGGAATTGGAGATTTGTTTATAAATTCTCATGTCATCTGCATATATAAGAAGATCAGAATTAGAAAAAATTTTGTCAACATCATATGTAGTTAGAACAAAAATAAGAGGTCCAAGGTGACTTCCTTGAGGAACACCAGACGTTGCACAAATTGAGGTCGAATACTTATCAGTTATCACAGATCTAACTGATTTCAATACTTATTCAAAAATTGAACATTGGATAAAGGTTGATGATGTTTGCTTAACTTTATTTTGTTCCTGCATTTAAATAAATAACTAGCAATGTTTAAGAACATCGCAAACAAATATTTTTATGTAACTCTGTATCTCCCAAAAGAAACAAAAAATTAATATTTTTTCCAACGCACAAAATTAGCAAAGAATTATATCTTCAATATTTATCCACTCTCGTGTCGTTTATCTACATTTTTGAAAAAGTTGACTTCAATTTAGCAAATAACCATGTATCTCGAATTCCAGCAGCGCAAACTTTTTTTCGTATAAAAAGTTATTAAACAATAATTAACAACTTATTGTTAATATCATTTTCTGAAATGCCCTGCTAACTTTATACACCTAATAATTTTTTTGCGAATATTCCTTTTTATTCAAGAAATCAGATAGGTTTTTCTATAAGTGCTTCAAATAGAGCAGGAGAGGGGAGAGATCATCCATCCAAACTAAATATTTATTTTGGTAGATTTGCATATGATACATGACTTGAGGGTATTTTTTAAAGTTAATCTTCAAAAAGTAAGAGTGCAGTTTTGAGGAATTTCGGATCATGAAATCGTGAAGACCTTGAAATTCAAGAATCTCATTTGATTAAACGCTATAATTTAATTTTCCCGTTGAAACTGCTCAATTTGTCGCTGGGCAATTAGTTCTCCAGATAATAACGCAAACAAATCCAAATGGATGGCAGTTTTTTTTTTAATATGGAGGTCTTAGGCCTAATTTATTCACTCAAAGTTGATTATAACTTTGGGATTTTGACAGTCAACTTGAGAAATAGTTTTTATTCACTCTAAGTTGACGTTTTCAACTTTTGATTTTCTACTCTAGAGTTGATCAACTCTGGATTTTCTCAACTACCCGAAATATTAGATGTTAGCGAGCGAACTTGGGATTTTACTTCATTTCTGTGTATTCATTCATGCTGTTCAGTTCTCGAACGATCACCGAAATCAAGCATTGTCGGGTGAGTTAGTACTTAGATGGAGGACCGCATGAGTTTTTTGGTTTTAGATTTTTCTTTATAATTGAAATTTGTTTATAAAAATGGTGCCTTTCAATAAACAGATCACTTCAGCATTGTTTTCCATGTTACGGAACGATTTGCTGATCTTGTGATGTTTAAGTAGTGGGCGACGATTTCGCCGGACAAGTATAAAAACATACTCATCCATTCCATTCAAAACATACATGGATCCATTCATGATTCCATTTCACAAAAACAGTTCTTACGTTTCATAGATCTTAGTTTGGCTTTTCCTGTTTGACCCTGAATTATTCTTCTCTGTGAAAATTTGTGTTTCTTCCTTCATAATTTCACAAATTATAGTGTTTGAAAACTCACCTCATATTGTTAGATATATGTTTGCTTTAAAAATAAAAGTTGTACCTAATCCGTTTTATATAGCTTTCAAATTTGCTTGGTATTCTTTTGATTCCGCGCTTCACATGGAATGAAAAATCCATTGCAATTATTCGAAAAACTTATATGCAAAACAAAAGTTGAAAATTTCGTCTTGTGCGTCATGTGTCACAAATATCCCAAGGATATTTTAAAAACTGCAGGTTGGTCAACTTTTGAATTTCAACCCTGGAGTTCAGTTCCGAAGTGTTGAATACAAGAATTTTTCAACTTTCAGTTCAACTACGGATTTGAAGTCAACTTGTAAGTTGGCCAACTTTAAAGTTTTCAGCAAGTTGAGCAATAGTGAATAAATTCAGCCTTACTCCGTTTATTCATATAATTAAGAGCACTGTTCAGATTACTCCAAATTTCACCCTGTTAATAATTTTGTCTGGGTCAAAACCTTTTAATTGCACTATATATATTTTTAAATATAGTTTCAAGCTTGTGAACACTTCTTATTATTGAAAATATTTTATTATCATTTATTGTTAAAACGCTTAGAAACTGGAACATTTGTAAGAGTAAGAACTTGTATGTATCTAGAACGAAGAAAAAGTTTTCCTGTTGAAAAGAACACCTACAAAATTAGCTTTGAAAAAGATCATATATGAAACCTACCTGAAAATCTATACATATGGATATGTTTTGCCTTGTTGCATTTTTTATAGCTGTTTTCGTGGCTTTCTAACTACTTGGCATTTTCATGCATCAGGTGATTAAAATCGCCCTCTTTCTCAGCTAAATCTATAAAAATAAAGAACTCTAAGGCCAAGTCCGCTTGCCCTAGCAAAAAAAAACTACGGAAAATAAACCCTTTTCAAATTTTCATTCATCAATTTTAAATGTCACTCCGTTGGGGATAATGTGGTCAGCGTCGTCGTCGCCGTCGTTGACCCTCTTTTTTAGTCGATAAACTGAGCTACAAGTTCACCCAAACTATACGAGTACACCATAAACCTCTGAAATTTAGTTCCATTACCATCAAGATTGCTATATCGCCAGGCAAACAAAACAAAAATTGATAAAAAAGTTCTTTTTGCCAGAGAATCAAGGGAGTCTTTAAAAACTTTAAGGTGTTTCCATTTTTGTTTGCCTCTCGTCCCAATCTCTTGAGACTCGGTGCGGCGGCGGCGGTGGCTGTTTTAGAGAAAGGGCAACCCTGGTGTATAGCGGTCAATGGGCAAGACTTGGTGCCGTTATTGTTGGTGGTATAACAACTTATGTAAATCTGGTAAAAATGTATCCCCTCGCTCACATATAGTCATGTTTAGTTCATTCCGCTAGTTTATATATTATGGTTGACCATTGAACTATGAGAGTCTGAAAACCATCAAATAGCCAGCGCCAACGTGCCTCCATAACATTTTGCCAACCTTAAATCCTTTTAACATAACCAACTGGTAATACCATCAAGATCCAGGGGCGGATCTAAGTCAGGAGGGGTAGAAGGGGTTGTGTAAATACCAATTTTTAAATTTAATTTTCATTAATTTAGTTTTGGAACTTAATTATTCTATCAACTATCTTCTATCTTCTAACTTCTATCTTCTATCCTTTATCTTCTATCTTCTATCTTCTTTCTTCTATCTTCTATCTTCTTTCTTCTATCTTCTATCTTCTCTCTTCTATCTTCTATCTTCTATCTTCTATCTTCTATCTTCTATCTTCTATCTTCTATCTTCTATCTTCTATCTTCTATCTTCTGTCTTCTATCTTCTATCTTCTATCTTCTTTCTTCTATCTTCTATCTTCTATCTTCTATCTTCTATCTTCTATCTTCTATCTTCTATCTTCTATCTTCTATCTTCTATATTCTGTCTTCTATCTTCTATCTTCTATCTTCTATCTTCTATCTTCTATCTTCTTTCTTCTATCTTCTATCTTCTATCTTCTATCTTCTATCTTCTATCTTCTATCTTCTATCTTCTATCTTCTATCTTCTATCTTCTATCTTCTATCTTCTATCTTCTATCTTCTATCTTCTATCTTCTATCTTCTATCTTCTATCTTATATCTTCTATCTTCTATCTTCTATCTTCTATCTTCTAACTTCTATCTTCTATCTTCTATATTTTATCTTCTATCTTCTATATTCTATCTTTTATCTACTAAATCCTTCGAAACAAGTCTTATAAAACGTAATTCCCCTTTAAGCTTAAATTGAGACCCGCATCTGGTGAGCTCTAACCACCAACCCGAATCAAGAATTCATTGTATTGACCGAAGGGAATCGTAATAAATTTTTATTTCATTTGGCTAGCTTTTCGTTTGGGATGAAAAAAAATACTCATGTATAGTTTGTCGGTCTTATTTAAGGTTGTTTTTTTAGTATTTAGATTGGCTTTCCGTGCTGGTTAGCTCATCGTATATATTGAAGTCCTGTCGATGGTTGTTTCCCACGGACGATAACGATGACCTGGCATTGACTTCGTTTGCTTTTCTATTTACGTTTATTTGTTGGTTTTTGCTTCAGATGCTCAATTTGGTCAGTTTTGTACGGTTGGCTGTAAATGTGCTGAAATATAATTCAAACTGTAAATAAATGTAAATGTAAAAATAAAAAAAAAATACCTAGTATAAAAAAAGAACAAACTTCGAAGTTCTTAATTAAATGGTTTCAATTTGGGTTTTATATCAATATATATTGTTTCAGTTTATTTATTCTTTTTCGTATCATTTTTTTTAAAGGTATTGAGTGCATGAGTGTTGTGTAATTAAGGTCAAACTTTTTGTTATAAATTTTAAAAATTATGTAAATAATCATGCACAATTTATTCGAGTTTTGATGAGAGGTTGAAGTGGTTATTAAAAAACTAATTATGATTGCGAATGGATATTCAATTTGGCTATGCACAGTTAATGTTCATTTTGGTGGTTCTTATTTTTGAAATGTTTGCATTTCTTTGAGTGAGGCCATTGGTTAAAGATTAACATTTTAAATTGTCATACTTGGATTGTTGTATATATAGTTTATATATACCTATGAAAAATATGAAGCAAAAATTGATTTATGGCCCCGTACTAAAAATTTCTTTCGGTCTGCTTTAAGTACTGATAACATTAATGAACGTAGGTACTTCTATTATCTATTGAATTAAATTTTAATATGCAATTTGGATCTCTCCCAATTTCACTGATGAAGCTTTTTTCGAATTTGCAACTTTCATGCTTTTCATATCAAAAACCTATATTTTGCATTCAAATCGATGCTATACAAATATCCTTCCTCCTGCAAAGAGTTACGACCAAATTGTTCAAATCAAACTCAAAAGCTATTACTTTAAACACTCAATTGATCCCTTGTGAACGGCAATTTCTCAATCAAACTCCCATAAAAGGCATAATCATACAAATTTGCAACATCTAGGCTATAGGTACCTAGTACGAGGAGCAAAAACATAAAAGCGTTTTCACTTCACAGTCCTTATTGATGTTGATGCTGAGTGTTGAGTACTGGTGATGCCACTGCCACTTCTATTGCCATAACCGTTCGTTCAGCTCGTTCCAATAGCTGCCAGGCAAAGTTGTCTTTTATTATTTCTTGTTAATAAGTGTATGAGGTTAGGCACCTTACGTATATGATACTCCTACACCCTAAACACATTTTGCTAGTCGTTTCGAGTTAGATTTAACCACTGGCATCAGAAAGTGAATGATATGCATATGTTTTGATTTCAAACATATAGATTATATGAAAACGATCAAAATGCATTCAACTGAACATTTGATGACATTCTTTGTCAATCATAATATTCACAAAATTGAAAATGTCAAAGTGACAGTTGCAATATATAGTATAGTGAAAATCTAAAAAATGAACAATTTAGCATGAATAGATCTCTATGTATAGATTTCTCATGTTAAAATGACAAGAAATTTCAAATAGAAAGTTAAACGAAATGACAGACAGATGTACGATAGAATAGCAACAGTAATAATTTACGCCATCATCGACAGGCGAAGCTGAAATGAAAAATCGAGATTACTTTGACAACAAAGTCAGTGAAAATTAATAAAGTCAAATGGATGTATTCAGTGAGACGCACGAATGGTTTGACATTAATACGATTGCGTGTTTTATCAGAGGAAGTATCTTCGAGATGATAATTGTGGCAATATTGTTTTGCTGGCTGCTGCTACTGTGGTGTGGTGCTGTGTAGTTGGCAACGCCAACTACACGACGCGACGACGATAGACACCAGCTCTTCCTTTTCGTTCTGAATTGTCACATTTGCATACAAATTTGGAAAGTCCTTTATGTGTATTATGTAGATATACCGAGAAGGGGATTTTCGCCTGTTGTTTCACGAGTAATTTATACGTTCTATAATTGTATACGCAGGATATATAGGCTTCGGTATCTGTTCTGCTGTTATGTTAACCCAGTCAAGGCAATCCCATTATATTCGATTGTTTGTCGATGTTTTTCACATTTCATGTGATTTGTTTTCATCTCTCGAATGGAAATAGATTATGTGAGTTGGTTAGGTATATTTGGATTGAAAGAGTACCTTACCTATATAACCGATTGTTGATGCAGCGCACCTATCCAAATTGCATACCGTTATTTTGATCAATCGCTGAGCGTGCTCGATTTATATTCAATATACATTTATGTTATAGGTAGCGTTTATCTAATAATAATTAATATTTGTTTAGGATTACAAAGATAACACAGGCCTACAGTGATTTGGTGCCGCCAAAATTAAAACTGTTTCTTTGTTCACTAGTTACCCAGGTTCTAACTGTATACTTACTTTAT
Source organism: Melangyna quadrimaculata (assembly GCA_949320155.1). Taxonomy (NCBI): domain Eukaryota; kingdom Metazoa; phylum Arthropoda; class Insecta; order Diptera; family Syrphidae; genus Melangyna; species Melangyna quadrimaculata. Next base: position 6,599,506 of record OX439483.1, read on the forward strand.
TGGTTCTACGCGTAGTTTGTGAGATACAGCATATATGGTAAAATAATACCAATCATCAAAATGTTTGAGTTTATTGCCTTGTTCTACTGAAGAAAGGTTCTTTTTAGCAATTTTCTTGCATGAGTGTCCCTAAGACAATCTCGCGTGATGCTCCAGCAGTAATCAGCCATCATGTGTTCATCCCATCGACCTTGATACCTATCTTCCATGACTTTTAAGTCCTGATTGAACCAATCTCCTTGCTCCTCGCTATATGAGCCAAGATTTTTAGGAAATCTGTCCAAATAACTGTGGAGGTAGTGAATTTAAATACTCATACAGCCTTTTAAAACTTTCCAGCAAGTCCAGCAGGAGAATCTTGGTAATTTATCGACTTATGGTTTCCTAAGAAGTTGTTAACTATGTTTACAAAAGCTAATCAGGCTGTTGATTCTAAATCATTCATTGAATGCATGAAATTATCATCTTTCATTAAAAGTCTTATCTGTGGTCCATCAAATATACCAGCCTTAAGCTTTTCTGTACTCAAACTAGAAAATTTTCTCCCTTAATTCGACACTAGTATTTTAGAGCATGATTCTTGGGTAAATTCTAAGAAAAAAAATCGTTCTACATTAAAGGTCTATCTACAATTTTATACATTTATCTGGGATTTAAGAAAAGTCTAACTTTGGTGTACCCTGACCCATGTTAACGGTAGTTGCGCTGTTAATACTAACGATAGAAACTTAGTTTAGGTCTTTATCAGCCTTTGTTGCGTTTAAATAAATTTGATATCTTTTCTCAGTCTGAAGATATTCAGTTTTTAACCTGTCCCATTTTTCCTGCCCATGATAATTTTTTGACTTTGGTGTCAATTTTCTCCAAAAAATGCGTAATCAACATGATGTTTTAATATTTTTTTGAATGTATGTAATAATATTCAAAATAAAAATCAATGACAACTTTTGGCGAAAAACCTAGAGATTAGAAGATAATTTGGAAAACCAGCGGCAGCTAAAATTAAAAAAAAAAAGTTTTCGCTGTTTTTCACCACAGATAGCACAAAATGGGTTTGGATCATTTAAGCATATTCTTTTTGCAGAAGCCATATCAAAAACTTTAACAGGTCAAAAATATGAAATTAAATTAATAACAAGAAATCTTACCCACATTTGCGAAAAAAATGTGAGCAAGTGTTAAAACAAAACTGTATGTAGCTTTGACTTAAAAATACCGTTATTCGTATACATTGACAGTGGACAACAAAATTTGATATCAGTTATGGCGGCACCAAACTCTTTTTTTTTATTTTGTAGGCCTGTGTAATAGATAATTCAAACATTCACATTTTTCTTCGGCAACTTGTTAGGTCTTACACTAGAGAAATTCATCTGCGCGCCGAAATGATTTAAATTAGGCAACGCGTCGCCATCGGCGGGTTCACAGAAGCGGATAACTATCGATTTCAATATCGACTATAATCTTTAGCTTCCACTACCGAAAACAATCTATAGTTTTTAATCTCTATCCACTTTTTTTTAAAGTAGGTACCTACTTTTTATTTGATTATGGAAGAATACAATTATCGAAAACTATCCATAATTTATCGATTGTTTTACAATTACTATCGACAGCGACTCTAGATGGAAATCGCGTGGCAGTGAAATGAAAAAGAAATGATCTGATTATGATCAATTTGGAATCAGTTTTCAACTAATCTTTCGAAACAAGCCAATTTAACGCAATGCTAGCATACAAAACGGTGGAAAGTTAGTTCAAGCTCACTTCATAAAAATAGAAAAAAGGAAACCTAACAAAGAGGAAAAAAACGTAACAGGTAACGAAAAAAATTAAATTTTAAGAAAGTTTACCTAATACTTTTTACCTAACACATGAAATTTTTGCTGCCGAAGTTCGGAAGGTAGTTCTTAAGGTTTTGGTTTACATTTTTTTGGAATAACATAAATATGCTTTATGAATTTAAACTTGTTGCGTTTGTTGCTAACCTGTCAATAAATAAACTGTCAATTTCAAATAAAGGATGGCTAAAAAGGGTTGAATAAACGGACAACGAAAATAATCGATGCGGTGACCCTAAAATTTTTGTAACCGCTATAGTGTCAACGCATATAAACACGTTGAAAGTATTCTGGGTTGACGTTCACGTGGCTTGGCAAACTTTTTGAATAAAATTGATGACAGATAAACATTGCAATAACCATTTCCGTTGACCGTGTAGTCGTACCTTAAGAACCTAAAACATCCTTGAATAAAAACTGGTCCTGTGCAATTTCTCGAGGAATTTTTCTGCTTTTATTTTTTAGAACTGAACAATTTTTCTAGCACCCAAACGAAATATAAAAATCAAGTTACTAGATATAGATTTGTGCATTGTACATATAGGGACAAGTTTAAAAATAACAAAATCCAAAGTCAATTTTAAAATTCATCACGTATTTTCTCCATTTTGAGTTCCATTCGTTTCCGCAATCTATCTACCTATAAAAATCTCTTAAATTGTCTTCTAAATAAAAATTCAAATACTGTTTCGAAACATGTCGCATCCGTTGCATGCATCATTCATCATTCAACATTTCCTATCCTAGTCCTCTCTATCTCTTTCTGAACAACAACAACTATCGATGTCATACAATCGCCTTCGTCTAAGAAAAACCAACAACAACAAAAAACAACCTTCAAAAACAAACGAATCCAACAAAGTTTCACAGTTCAAATCCTCCCAAGTCCTACAACACACATCCAAATGCGGAAATGAGAAAATCTGGTCAACATTGTACCGGAATTTCCTATTGCGAAATGCACTCTCTGTATACATAATGAAGAAAAACAAAAATAAAAGTTCGAACATTGCCATCCTTCACGTTGCTTTCTACACAATCTACACTTCTATTTCTATATACCATTTCTGTCACAGTTCCTTTTTCTGCTGTTTGCTCCACCTGGCAATTGTCCAAAATCTTTTTTAAATTGTTATCCTTCTTTTCCTACTTACTTTCATGTGTGCGAGTATTTTGTCGTTATACTCACTTTGTAGAATCAAACTAAGGATATCCTTCGTTTCGTCATCGGCCGTTCAAAAAACGTAATCAACATTGTATACGTTGTGTCGAGAAACACCCATCGCCATCCATCAGATATATCGCTCTTCAAGTGTGTGGTATCACAGAGTCAATTAAAGTTGAATTCTTCCTTTAGAAAACGTTTTCAAAGCAATTTGCAACAATTATATCGAGTTTTCCAGATATATTGTATTTGATAACCACCTATTCGCTACCTTTCAACGCCCTTTACTTTCCAGAGCACAATCAAGTTGAAACTAAACCATGTGCAAATAGAAACCAGAAAATGAAAAATAATGAAATACGCAATAAGAAAGGATTTTTACGAAAATCGATTATTATAAAAACCTTACAACAAAACAAACAAAGTTTTAACAAAATAGTGAGCAATTTGTTTTAAACGGACCAATTATCGAGAAAGTTTGATTCTTTTGTGTTTTACTCGTTTTTTCCCTCTTCAATACTTTATTTTTTCTTTCGCAAACTATTTATTACGAAGTTTGAATAGATACCTATACAAACTGGGGATGGTAGGGCTACCTTTTGGTCTAAGTTTTTGTTTAAAATGTTAAAAAATTCACTAGCAAAACTAAAACATCACTAGTTTATATTGAAATTAGATTTATTTATCAAAACAAAGTTAGACTTATATATTCTTGAGTAGCTGTTTAATCTAACGCTCCACGAACTTATCTCATGAGTAGGGCTGGGATTCTCATGCACTTAAAAATCAGGTATATGCGCTTAAATGTTGTGAGAAAAAACATGCATTTACATGGAAATCCCAGCCCTACTCATGAGTGTGTCCATTTGCCGAGTTTTCCTCTCGAGGGCTTCACGCAATAAATTTAAATTAATTAAAAAACAGTTAAATCAAAATTTAAACAACCTAATTTTAAGGTTTAAGTATGACACTGCAACACATTTCTAATTTTACTTAATACTTCAAAATTTTAAATACTTATTAATTTGTATCATATTCATCCCATTTTATTCATAATTTCCAGCTGAATATATCCTAAACAGTGGCAGATCGTGGAAGGAAAAAACTCAAAAATATACCCATTTTTTGACATTTACAAATGTCAAAGTGTCATATGGATTTAGTACGGCTAAACAGATAAAATAGCCAATTTGTGTTTTTAACTTTAATTATTTAAAAAAAAATCATTACATTTTGCATAATGGATATTCAAAAATTTAAAAAAGGATGTAATTAATTTTCTTACTGCAAGATGCCATTTCATTTCTTACCAACATTTTTCAAATCAGTTGTCTTTAACGAGAAATTTGAAAATCAAAAAATCGATCTATGGCACATACCGTTAATAACCGTTATAAATAAATTTTTTTTCTATCAAAATATTTATTATATTCCTAATAGTATTTTTTTTTTATCGTTAGAGCCGTTTTTGAAATAAATTAACGTTCATATGGTTGTAGTTTGCCAGGTACCGTTATTTTCTTGAGCTAAAAATAAATTCAATTTCCAGTCTAGGAAATCATCTAAGAACCTAAAGTCCAATGTTTGAAAAAAAATCGCTTCAATGGCTTAGGCTGCAGGTCGATGTACAGATAGAGGTTAGGTTAGGTTGAAGTGGGTTCCAGCAAGGAACTGACACACTTAGACCATAAGTTGGTCCGTTGTGATACCACGTGAATCTAGAGAGATTTCCTCCCCACTCGTTAAAACCAGTTGGAGCTTTTAATGAAGCGTACGAGACTTTTTATGTCTATGTTTGTCAGATCACTAGGATCATTGAAGAAGAAGTCTCCGAGATGGAGCCTACGTCTTTAGAATAGGGCAGGGCATGTGCAGAGAAGATGAGGAACAGATTCTTCCTCCTCTTCGTCCATACAGCTTCTGCAAAAGTCGTTTGCGAAAACTCCAAGCCGCTTTTCGTGCTTGCCTATAAGACAGTGCCCGGTTATGACACCAATTAAGGAGCTGATAAGCAATCTGTTCAAAGATATTAAACACTTAGAGCGCCTCACATCTAGCGTAGGCCAGATCTGTTTTGTCGCCAGGCAAGTGGTTAAGTTGTTCCACCTAAGGTTTTTTCTCCTTAAAGCATCTTGCTTCAGCAAAAATTTGCATGTAGCTATAGGCATACCGATATTTACCTTTGCAGGTAAAATAGGTAGTCTTGTTCCACCTTTGGCGAGTTCATCAGCTTTACAATTACCCGGAATGTCCCTATGGCCCGGCACCCAACACAGGAGAATATTGAACTGCTGTGCCATCTCTATAAGAGATGATCGACAAATAAGGACTGTTATAGAATTTGTAGTGACACAGTCGATAGATTTTATGGCAACTTGGCTGTCTGAGAAGATGCGGATATCAGAAGTCGATATCACGTTTTCCTTGAGCCAAGATAAAACTTCCTTTATAGCCAAAAGTTCTGCCTGGAACACGCTACAATGGTCTGGAAGACGAATTGAGAGACTTAAATTTAGTCTTTCTGAGTACACGCCTCCACCAACCCCATCATCGGTGTTTGAGCCGTCCGTATAGAAATTAATCGATTCGTCTTCCAAAAATGTCACGTCCTCCCATGTGGATCTGGAAGGTATGGCAACTTGATAATTTTTATCGAAACGGAATTGTGGGATGGTGTAGTCAATTATACGTGGAAGTGATCTGTATGAGTATAGCTGAGTGGCCTATTTAATTATTGGTCCACTGTGAAGAGGCTTTAAGACGGATTGCCGTACTTGCTGCCGTTTGTTTACTAAATATATCGAGGGGTGTCAGATGAAGAAGAGTGCCGCGGATGGAGTAGAACGAAGTGCTCCACTTATATACATGCAAGCTGATCTCTGGACTTTACTAAGTTTATCGCGGTTGACCGCTTTATCTAGAGCTGTTCACCATACTGCCACCCCGTATGTTAGAATCGTCTTATTACCGAGATGTATAGCCAATGAGTAATACGGGGTTGGAGTCCCCATTTACTTCCAATGGCTTTCTTGACTCTTTCTTCTTTATTAGATTTCTTATCTAAAATAAGACCCAGATATTTAGCTTTATCAAAGAATGTTAGTGGAATACCTTTAATGGTAGAAGGATCTATGTGTGGAATTCTATATTTCCTGGAGAAGAGGACAAGTTCAGTTTTGTGGGGGTTGACACCCAGTCCACACCGTTCTGCTCAGTTTATTGGCTTGTTTAAGGCATTCTGTAAGAGATCCTTTAAGACAGTAGGATGCTTACCTGATACGGTGATAGCAACATCGTCCGCATAGGAAATCACTCTGTAACTCTCCACTTCCAGGCTTGTCAGAAGTTCATTTACTACCAAGTTCCAGAGAAGGGGAGATAGAACACTGCCTTGTGGCGTACCTCTACTAACTGATCTATGTACAGACAGACACACAGACAGAAGTAATGGACCCACTTTTTTCGCATTCTATTATTGAGTGCTAAAAAAAAACTCAATTCATAAAGTTCCTCTAAGAATTAAGGGCAGCTCTGAAACTCCCATCCATATAAATATTTTTACCTTACTTTAGCCTTTATTTACCACTTCTTAGGTGATATTCAGTTCAGTAGGTCTCAATTTTACTGTAAATCCAAGCTCTCTCGTGTATGGCCAGCTTTAATGCTCTTGATGTTTGACACCACATTTCCATTACTGGATGCATCTGCCGCAAAAATTAAAGTCCGGCTGTTAAAACCCCTTATTATATCAGTTTCTATATATTTTTGTTTTGGGCGTAGAGAAAATTCACATAATTTTCCCCATTAGAGATGTTTTTAAAGGCGGAATCCTTAAACTTTAAACGAAAGATGTACCTTAAACGAAATTAACTAATTGAGATTAAATACTAAAATGCCCTCATGGCAACTCTGAATTATTGTAAGTTATGTATGGTTAGTTCTCTGGCAAAACAATAAAATACATACATTTCAATTGAATTCATGTTCAAATTGTATTCATCATCGGAATTGCAAATTTTCCATGGAGCAAAAGTGAATTTTCTTCTATTTGCATCATCCGAAGTTGCATAGTTTTCAAAAAAGTCAAACAAAAAACACAAACTATATTATTTTCCTTTCCCCCACCGACGACGATTCACAGGGAAAAACTTTTTTAATGTGATTTGGTAAACCTAAAAAGTTTTTTTGCATTTTCTTTTGTTGCAGCGATGCTTTGCATTTTCCTTTGCCGACTCCTTTTCTTACTAGGCCAATTTCTTCTTTTGAAAAATGACGGTGAAAAACTAATTATCTTTGGTCGATCACCTTTGGTAGACCAAAAAACGTCCGTTCCGTTTCGTCGTCGGCGCGGCGTCATCGTTGTCATTTGTTGGAATATTTGAAATACGGTTAGTTGAAGATAGAGTTAGATGCAGTATAGTGAGTGGCAAATGCGTAACTACAGGTAGAGTGTGAGGCGGGATACTTACGCCATACACGAACCAGGTAAAATGGATAAGTTCCAAAAACTTTATCTTACAGAACGAAAACGCCGCCGAAGAAAATGGGACGCACAAGCAAAAAGAAGCAAAACCAAAAAAAAAAAAAAAATCAGTTCGTGAAAAGTTTGTGTGCGATGCAACGACTTTTATAAAATATAGGACGAACACAGGATGTCCGTAATTTAAAAACTTCTTATTTAAGGTTATATGTATACGCGCTGGTGTGGTGTGTCAAAAAATCTATATGCATCATTTGCCCACACTGCCTTCGCTATATTTTGTGCCATATTTTTAAAGCCATATGTTTTTTTGGTTTTGTAAATATAACCCTTTTTAGAAAGTTATAAAGTAAAGTTTGAAACTTTTGAAATAAATATAAATCATGTTATGCGGTGGCGACTTATGGCTGGAGCAAAGAAAATCTTAAGCCAAAATTGAAGTCTATCAACTGGAAAGTGACACCCCGCGGGGCATTTCGAGTGATGATGTAATGAATTGTTGTAAATTCTGAAAAGTGTTTTGTTAAGGGATTCTCCAGAAGCATGTGGTATATAGTTATACACATATTTGTAGGGCCTATATAAATCTTATTTGAGGGTAATCGAATTTTGTTATTATAATTTAAGGTGATACTCGAGTATAATAATTTTAGCTATCGAGCTTAAATTCGTTAAGTTATGTTTTTATAGGGTTATGAAGTCTAACACAATCGTTAGAATTAGAACCATAATTGGGTTAATTTATTGCCTATACTTATTAGGTTAGGTTTGTGAATCATAGACCCTGTTTAGATTGGAAAGATTGAGTACGGACTGGTGAGTACCATCGTGTTTACATAACAAACTGTGAGGCGCCTCAAAAAACATTGAAACAACAACAACATCAACAACTTCCACATTGAAAGAACAACAAAGCAGACTCACGAGTTCAGTTCTTATATTTTCTACATGCCTCACGGGACCTCTTACCCCGCACTTCTCTTACCAACTAAACAGGGTCATATGTATCCATCCCGCGTGAAAGAAAATACGCCCGGAAAAAATACATTTCACTCTTCCCTTATTGTGAGTTTCGGGTGAAAAGATTTCCATTTAATTTTTGGTGGCGAACGAGGACACACTGTTGTAAAATGGAGGTTGAAACTCACAACAGCTTTTAAAAATCCGGGCGAACAAAACATTTTCCGTTGAAATGTTTTCCGGGTGAAACTCACAATAGGGCTAATCATCTTTACAAAATTTTATAAATCGCCCTAGTGTCAAAACCCCGAAATGCAAATCTTCCAAATCTTAAAAATGTCACATGCTTCAAAATGCGTTTTCTAAGAAATTAAAAATAATAAATCGATCCAATGCTAAATACGGCACCTATGGAATATAAACGGCCGGCGGCGGCGCACAGTGGTCCGTTTATTAAATTCTGTGGACAAAAATCTTTTCCCACGCCAATTCTTGACGGAAATTAATGCAATTTGGTACACTTAATGATTTGGGAACGCAGAAGTTAGTGGTACTGCCTATATTTTGGTACTCGAAATAGGAGCTTCACAGGCGCGAACGCAGGAAAAAATTTCGGGGAGGGGGGTTGAACAAATTTCGGGGGGTGGGTTTAAACTGAAAACTTAAAATTAAGAGTGAAATTGTATGGCGAGGAAGTTAAATTCTTACATTTCGGGGGGGGTGTTTAACCCCCAAAACCCCCCCTGCGTTCGCGCCTGGAGCTTCACAATTTAGGCCAGAACGTGGTTCGAAATGTTATAGTTCCAAAGAAAGCCTTTTCAAAGCTAGGAATCTTATGAAATTTATGTTTGAAATGTCTTAAGATATGTGCCCAGATGTTTACTAAAATATAAAAATGGTTTAAACATAGATATGTACCAAATTTTTAAAAATTTTATCCAAAATGTTCCGCCAGTTTCACTAGAGATTAAAATTGTTTTGTGTGATACTCCCTTAATTTTTTTTTATGGAAATTTTGTTATGACCACATCTGATGGAACCTCATACAAATTTGACAATTCTCTTGGTTCAAAGTTGATAAACCAAATTTTCGTTCAATTTCTCCTTCTTCTGAAAAGTTCGAAAAAGTGTACAATAAAATCTGTACAAAAACTGTTATTTTTTTCTTTTGAATCTGATATCAAACTAAGAATTTTAATAATTTACAGTTATAAAATAATCATCAAATAGCCGTTATATATAATTATTAACCTTTTCAACTATTTCATAAATAACGGTTACTTGACGATTATTTTACAACTGTAAACTATCAAAATTCTTAGTTCTACATCAGATTTAAATGATGCAATAATTAAAAATAACAATTTTTGTACAGTTATTATTTTACACTATTTTTTTTTAATAAACAAAAATAAAGCAATATCAAACAAATCAATTCTAATAAATTTTAATTCTAAAAATTTGATACATATCGGTATTGGTACCATTTTTATATTTTAGTACGCATTCGGGCACATATCCAAAGACATTTTAAACATAAATTTCATAAGATTCCTGGCTTTGAAAATGCTTTCTTTAGAAATTTTACATTTCGAACCATGTTCTGGTCTTAATTGTGAAGCCCCCATTTCGAGTACAAAAATATAGGTGGTGCCAATGAATTCTGTGTCCCCAAATCATTAAGTGTACCAAATTTCATTAATTTCCGTCAAGAATTGGCGTGGGAAAAATTTTTTGTCCCCAGAATTCAACAAACGGACCACTGTGGGGCGGTGGCGCGGGCTCCGCCCCCACTCGTACCCTCCAAAAATGCTGTAATGCGGTAAAATCGATTATTGGTTATTAGAGAAATATTTATATTTTTGGGCAATCTGTCAATTGTTTTGTCAAATTGTCCAAACATTTTTGCGACAAAATCCTTATAGTCTAAGAGCCCACACCAGATTTGGCGTACGAAAGTGGACCAAAAAAAATTATATGAGTCGAAAGGTGTATTAAGGCTGATAAAAGAAATGCAAGTCTTGCAGTCCCTGGTGGCGGCTGTTAGGTGGGAGGGGCAAAAAAAGAAAAAAAAATATTAAAAAACAACGGTAACATGTACAATGCCCTGTTATATTTTCATGAAAGGTCAGGAGTTCCTTCTTTCTTTTCCTTTTTAAATAAATTTCTTTCAATGAATAGTTTTTGAAATATTAATGTTTGAACTAAAAATTTTGAAAAAAAAAATATAAAAAAATGGTAAAAAACTGTTTTTGTTTCCAAAATTCAATGCCCTTATCAATTTGTAGTCAAAAACTGAAAACCGGATGGTTCTAGGACTTTTATTTTTTAAGATATTAAAAAGTAAATGGATCAGCTTTTTCATAAAAATAAGACAAATCCGGCTAAATTATCATTTCAGCAAACAGTTAAAATAAGAAAAACATGAAACAAAAAAAATTCTAACATTTTTGAAACTTGGTGGGAATATTGCATTAACCATAAGAATTAAGAATCAAAAGAGTCCATGAAAATATCTGTATCCCACGGGTGTTTTTTGGAGGGGGAAAAGGGGGAGGTATGACTTATCGAAATTAAAAAATTATATTGATACAATTTGGACATATGATACATGATTTTAGGGTATTTTTCAGTTCTGAATCTAATGACATCAAAATAAAGGCGATACAATCCTAAAAAAGTTATGATCCATTTTATCCAGAGATGACTGTTTTTCAGTAAAACTGGTAAACTATTAAAAAATACCTTGAAAACAATGGTACATTGATGATAATTTGTATAAATATTAATTTTAATCTATTTCGTTTGTTTTTTTTCAATATGAAGAACAATGATGAACACATTAATCGTTATGAAGAACAATTATGACGCTTTCATCAATATGAAGAAAAATGACGAAGCCTTCATCAATGTGAATACAATTTCGACAAAATACTTATGTATATTCATACAAGACAAGATCGACCCATAATTATTAGTGTGCATGCTGTTAGAAATAAGAACTATTAGAAATACGAAATTTTTCAACGCAGCAGGAGATTTTTAAGACATGGCCGCAATATAAAAATTTGAACGACTAGCGTTTGGTATAGTCTTAACCTTTAATAACTTTTATTTTTATTAAGTAACTATCTTTATTTTAATAGATTGACAGAGACTTCAAAGCCTTGTTCCCTCAAGGTCAGCCTATATGTGAGAATTGGGAAAGGAATTCCAAGATATAAATCAGTTCCTGAATGAAAATATAAAGGACAAACAAACAACCGAAGTACTTACCCAAATTGAAGACTGCGATGGGGACAAAGGTAAAAATAACGTTAATAGAAATGGAAATAAATTTTATACAACATAACTGAAATTTAAAACATTACTGCATGCAGTAGACAGTTGACTCAATGTTTTTTTTATTTTTGTTGGAATGTTTATACAATTAAATTTTCAATAATTAACACCAAATATAACTTCTTTATATTTATATTAAACATAATGACAATTCTCTTTTTATGTTTATGTTTTTACTATCTATAGAAGATGCAGTTCTTTGTCTTCTCAGAAGCTTGCCCACAAAGACGGTCGTAAGCAAGTCAACAACATCACGACCGAAATCAGTTCAAAGGTACACTATAAATGACTCTTAACAGGCTTTCATTTTTGAAGGGGAAAGCGTTCAGTAAATAGAAGGCCATTTGGGTTTTTGTAAAACTCAGCAGAACAACATCCAGCCATTCATTTTAGCCTTTCTAAAAAAAGGACGAAGCAGCGGACTACTTCATGTATTTGGACGGATATAAGCTTAAATTTAAGAAACTTCTGCGTGCTAAAGACATTTGTCTAAAAATTTTGTTTTTGCGAGCACTTTTGGGTTTTTGTTCAGTATTTTTTGTATTGCATTGAACCATTAAAAAAAGATATATCCTCACGACTGAGTACAATCATAGAAACGCTTAAAGCGGAATAAAAACATTTATTGGAATAAAAAAAATTTTAAACATTTTAAATTTGATTCTATTTCTTCTTTTTATTTTTCTTTAAAAAGTCCTGTTCTGAAACAGAATTTAAAATTGAGAAATTATGGCTTTGGAGCACTTAATCTGAAGGTACATGCAATATGTTAGAGGACGCTTTCTGAACTAATGTGGAAGTGTTGGAATAAGTATCGTGATAATTATAAACATGATTTTTTATTGACCCCTTTTCTATTTATAGGTGAATATTTTCATCGGTTTTATTAATAGGATTCAATAATGCTTTGAAACTTCAGTCCATTAACCTGATGCGTTCCTGTTCTGGGTACTGATGATCGAATTTGATAATATTATGAACACGTAATCATCTTAATAATGCAGAGATTCAAAAGCTGTCGGATGTCACATAATCACAAATTCATTTTTTAGATGAACCATGATGCATGAATATGGTTCCTGTTTGAAATAACTGGTAAGAAGGCACTCAAAATGTCATTAAAAACTGTACTGGCATACTTTTTATGATATTTTCTAAAAGTGCTTTCATCTATTTAACATTGTTATTTTTAATATAACTCATATATATTCATCATGGTCCATATAACGGTATCTGTGACAAGACGACCAACAAATTTTGAATTACCATCACTTAGATGATTATTTATTCGTAATATTGATGAAGCCGATCATCAGCACGGGGAATATAAATGCTTCATATTAATGAATAGTATCATTGCATGAATGAATCTTAGTAATCATATTGATGAATATATTCACTGAAAATGTTCATCATATTGATGTATACGATCATCGATGTGATGAAAATGTGAATCTTATTGATGAATAATTCACTGAATTGATGGAAAATGTCCATCATATTGATGTATACGATCATCAATTTGATGAAAATGTGAATCTTATTGATGAATATATTCACTGAATTGATGGAAAATGTTCATCATGTTGATGTATACGATCATCAATATGATGAAAATGTGAATCTTATTGATGAATATATTCACTGAATTGATGGAAAATATTCATCATATTGATGTATTCGATCATCAATATGAAAAATTAAAACATCAATATGATGAATTCATTTATCACATTGATGATAAAATATGCTAAAATCATGATTTATTTTTTTAAATTTTCATCACATTCATGAATGCTATCATCAATACGATGAACTAATTCATCATTCTGATGTACACATTAATCAAAGTTTAGGAAAAATTCGGTTCATCATTTTTCATAGTATTGATGAAAAAATTTGATGAATGATGAACGAGTTTCATCACTTAAAACTGTCATCATATTGATGAACGCTGCTTCATCATATGCATGAAAAGGTTCACTGGACTAAAATTGATGAATTCTACATCATATAGATGACCTTTTTCATTAATATGGTGTACCTTTTTGGTTCAGTGTAGCACTGCCACTTTAAAATTTCTTTAAACGGAGGCTGTGTTCTGCCCAAATGTGATTTGTACGGCAAATATAAAATAAATAAAAATCCTAAACTTGCTAATTTAATAAATATAAAATAAATAATAGAATTGACATTTGCTGATCTGTCAAACAGTTGTGCAAAATAAAAAGCTCGTAAAAAATTGTTAAATTTTGATATAAAAAATAGATTGATAATCAAAATTATAACTTCAATCCAATAAAAAAAGCAACTTTTAAATCCATAAATAAAAATCTGAGTAAGTTGTAGCAAATAATATTCAGAATCCTTAAAACAACTTGTAGCATAAAGGATAACCCAACTTAATGAACACAAAAAAACGAGGAATAATTGAAACCTCCCCTGAGCATACTAACACCAAAAAGCGCAATTCCAGCTTCAGTTTATCCGAAATGGCAGCAATTAACAATATATCAGGCATAAGCATGGAAACATTCAAACAAATACTGGATGAAAAAAACAAAGAATTTTGCAAGGAACTCGCGTCAAAAGCTGATCTACAGATGCTTGTAGATGAAATATCTGGCATCAAGATAAAATATGAAGAAATTAATAACAAATTTCAACAGCTGGAATCACGAAACAAGCAGTTAGAGTTGCAGCTGGACAAAATTACACTAAAAAACACCGAATCGAATCTCATCGTGCATCTACCTAATGATCAAAACATTGACATGAATGACAGGGCAAAATCCATATGTGCTGAACTACTTGGTAACACGAATGACGTAGAAACTGCATATAGCATCCCCAGTCGAGACCAAAGATCTAAAACTGTGATCGTCAAAATGCGATGTCGGGAATCCGTTTGTGCAGTACTCCGAAACACGTCAAAACTCAAGGAGACGAACATTCGTATTACCAAGGACATGCCTTACAACATGCGCAAAAGGAGAGCCAAGCTAGTGGCGATCAGAAAAGCACTACTTGTGGCAAACACACAAAAGAAAATTGTTCTAAGAGACGACAGGCTTCATCTTGAAGATAAAATATTCACTTGGGACAATTTTGAAAGACTTTAATGTGGGCACGAGAACGGATTGAGTGTTTTAGATAGAATTTTGGGCTCTCTGCCTGCAGGTCTTGAAAATTTACTGAATGAACTTCTTAATCAAAAAAATGTGTATCAAATGTCAACTTAAAGTCAAGCGCAAACGTCAAAAGGACCGCGTTCAGGAACTTCATCATCATGGCAATTAACAAAAACAACCGCTGTACCGGGAAACTTCGATGTACGTTTACACGAGCATTCTAATTGAGAGTCACACGTCTATCAGAAAGAAGCAGAAATTAATGAAGTTTTATTTTTAAATCTTAGAATTATAAGTTATAATGTCTCTGGACTGAAAAATAAGTTAGAACACGATGATTTTTTTAATTATATTAATAATTTTGATGTTATTTTATTATTTGAATCCCATGTATTAATTAAGGAAGAAATAATGTTTAAAAATGTATTTGCAAACTATGAAGTAAAGTGGAAATTCGCTGTTAAAACAAGTATATTTGGAAGAGGTAGTGGTGGAGAGCTTTTTGCCTACCGAAAAAACATTGAAGCAGTAGAACTCGAATTTAAGGAGATTGATGAAGCGTGTGTAATAAAACTGGAGAAAAATAGGTGTGTTCGTTACATCGTACCTACCTACTTGAACTGCAGTCACTGGGAATCTGACTTCGAAAAACTCAACGACCTGCTACAAAATTTAAATTCGTCAGACCTAATGGTCATTGGAGATTTCAACGGAAGGATAGGTTTAACACAAAACAATTTTTCGAGCGGTTACACCCATTCAACCTTAAATGCAAGACGTAGATCTAAAGATGAATTGTGTGACAGAAAAGGTGCAAAAATTATGGATTTAGCAGATGCTTTTGACTGTAAAGTATTAAACGGAAGTTGCGGAGGTGATCTTAATGGGGAGTTTACATTTCTACGTGGAACATCATGTTCTGTAATCGACTATTGCCTTATTGCTGGAAACTGGAATTCAATTACCGAAGACTTTAAAATAGGATTGCAAATGTTTTCTGACCATATGCCGATGGAAATTATAATTAAAGTGCCAAATTCTTCGAATCACATGAATAATTCAAATACGCTCAACTTGCTATCTAAAATGTTTTGGAATGAAAAAACACGCGATCTGTTCCAGCTTAATCTTAATTTTAATCTTGACATTTTTGCAAGTTCAGATGTTCCTGTAGACGTTGAAGTTCTCGTTGATATAATTAAGAAATCTGCACCAACAAAACCAATCACAGCTAAGAAAACCAGAAAGAAGAAACAAGAATGGTTCGATACTGAATGCATGAAAGCAAGGCAGAAGTCGTTTGCACTCCTAAAGCTTCTTAGATCACACAATTGGGATACCTTCAAAAAATTATATGCAGAAGCAAACAGTGTATACAAGAAACTATGCCGTTCTAAAAAGATAGCATTTGAACAAAGGAAAGTACTGACTATAAGCTCTGCTAGTTCATCGTCGGACTTTTGGAAGGCAGTAAGATAGTTGAATGGAAGTAGACCTGTCATCGCTCCAAATTTTCAGGCCCAACAGTTAAGAAACCATTTTCAGAATCTTCTTAATACTGAACAGATATCTTTGATACACCAATATGCAGTACCGCTCTTTTTGGATGATATGTTAGATGCTCCGTTCACTATAGAAGAAGTCCAAAACGCTATAGGAAATTCTAAAGTAAATAAAGCCCCAGGAGAAGATAGAGTCCCGTTCGAGTTTTATAAAAACTGTACAACTGAATTTACAATAGCGCTCACGGAGGAATACAATAAAATATACCAAAGTGGGAATATTCCAATGGGTTTTAGAAAGGCTATAATATATCCCCTGCACAAAAAAGGAGATTACAATGACCCACAGAACTACAGAGGAATATCTTTTTTAAATACATCATCGAAACTTTTCAGTGCCGTGCTATACAACAGGCTTACTAATTGGGTAAAAGAAAAACGGGTACTTAATGAACTTCAGGCAGGATTTAGAGAAGGTTATTCAACAGTAGACCAAATATTTTCTCTTATGAATATTGCTGAGATATACATGAAAAAGAATAAAAAGTTGTATACCTTGTTTGTGGACTTTCGAGCTGCTTTTGATTCTGTACCACGTGAAGCGCTATTTTACAAACTGTATATGATCGGTATTTCGAGTAAAATGATACGAATTTTGAGAGCTTTGTACGACAATAACACAGCGACGGTCTGGGATGGGAAATGCCTTTCGGAAGAGTTTGCAACTATGATGGGGGTAAAACAAGGATGCATCCTGAGTTCGCTTCTATTTATTTTATTTATTAATGATATAAAAGATAACATTGGAGGTGGTATCAGAATAAATACAACTTGCATTCCTGCCTTAATGTTCGCGGATGATTTTGCTATATTTGCTGAGACCGTTAACAGTATGCAGTAAACTGACTGGCGAATTATTGTAGAAGATGGAACTTGTCCGTTAATTTGACAATGACAAAAATGATGATATTCAGAAATAGTGGAGGGAGATACTCCAAAAATGAACAATGGAATTTTGAAGGAGAGCAGATAGAAGTCGTGAGAGAATATAAATATTTGGGAGTTCTGATCAGAGCCAACTTCAATATGAAAAAGCATTTTGAAAACAAATTATCAGAAGCAAAGCATGCTATCGGTTCAGTTTGGGGTAGATGCATAGGCAACAAGTATTTAAACCACAGCTCAAAACAAAAAATTGTACGTGCAACTGCAACATCCATCATGTTATACGGAGCACAAGTATGGGGATACCACTCACATGCTACTCTTGAAATTTTTCAACGATACTGCATCAAAAGAGTATTTAAACTACCAAATAGCACACCCAACTAAATGATTCATCTGGAGACGGGGATGCCGCCAATATTTCTGGAGACACTCAAATTACACTTTGATTATGTGCAGAAAGTTATGAGCATGGATGAGCGTAGACTGCCAAAAATAATACTCTCCTACCTGCTAATAAATAAAAGTAACTGTGTGAAAGAATGGGAAACACTAGCACATAATGGTGGCTTAAGTACAAATTTTGAGAACATCCAACACGACGAACTTTATAAAATAATAGAAAAAACAGGTAACTTTCAGTATGACTCATATGTCAATGAAGCTCAGTCATCCCAGTATAGAATGTACTACAGTAAACTCAACTTCAACTTACAAGAAGGAACATATTTTTTGAACACAAACTCTGCAGAAAAAATAAATATTATATTTAAAACAAGAGGTGAAATGTTAGGCCTTAATTACATACCACATCGACCCGATCTTCTACTTGAATGTAACCTCTGCAATCTGAAAGAGAGAGAAGATGTTTACCATTTTATTGGAAAATGCCCTATTTTGTGCGAACTACGAAAGATATTCTTTGAAGCCAATCTTCTGGAGATGGTGGATGTGCTGTGCATTTTGAATGGAGACCGCGGATGGGACTTACTATACAAGTATACTGTTAATGCGCTGCACTACAGAACACGTATTATTGAAGGCAACTTTTGATCATCGAACTATCTTTTTATATTGTAATTAAAGTTAACTTTTATTATGCAAGAAACAAAATATGTCAATCTGGTAGACGGCATAATGCCAAACCAATTAGACTTTAAGCTAATTTATTTATTGAATGAACATACATGAATATTAATTTGGTCAATAAAAACTAAACTAAACTAATAAAATTTTAAACTTTTCCTTTCGCGAACATTTAACATTATTACTTTTTTAAGATTTTCGGAACTTACCGCGTTAATGTTTAGAAATATTATTAATTTCTTATTCCCGACGTTTCGAAGGAATTACACTCTTCGTGGTCACGGGATTAGACTGACGTTTGAAGGGTATTGTTTGTAACTCTTTCTCTTAAATTGTATTTTGTAAACTTTTTTTTTGTTTTGATTTTTTTTAATAAAGGCTTTCCCAAACCAACGCGAAACATTAGGTGCGGCGCAAACAAATTTGCCTGTCAAAATTTCTTTACATTGCCTAAGAGATTGTGCTCAACTTGTTCTGCCAAGTGCTGAAGGGGATACAAAAATCAGCTCTAATTTCCCAAGCTTTTAATATTAAAATTTCGCAAATTTTGCTAAGCAACATTTTCATGCTTTTCGATTACCTTAAAAATAAAACTTTTATTGTACTGTGCTCAACTTGACAGAAGTGGCGGAGGGATAAGAAAAAATTCACTTACACACATATATGCAAATTTTGCAGTGCAACAAACATTTTAAACAAAAGTTTTGAAAAACCTGAAGTTGAGCGAAAATGACTATGCTAACTGCAGGCTTCGCCATTTCCGCAATTTTTTTTTCATCTTTTCGGGATTTTTTTAGGAAAATCGAAAGAATAAAAATGTTTCATTCGCAAAAATTGCAAATTTTTGACAGTATTAATGGCACAAGGCATTACTAATTGGCAATTCACACTAAAAAATGGCTTGGAATAAAATCTTTAAATTATTCATTAAATACGAAAGAAAAAACAACAATGTAAACAACTAAACCATTGTCAAACTTTTTTCATCTGGCCCATATAATATTATCAATAATTTATTTTTATTTACTTGATGTAAGTAAATACTAACTTGAATACAATGAGAAAAAACTTTGTCGTATTTGCTTTTAATCTCGGTTCAGTACGTAATTTTTGGACAACATCCCTTAACAAATTGAATAAAACAACTTTCCGACACAACAAAAAAAAATGAAAAAAAAATAGAAGTCCCTTACTTCTACATGCATATGTATATAGGGAATTCTTAGAGCAACAATTCTCACACAAGAGAATTGTTCAAATAAAATAAAATAATACGAAAAACACCTATTTGAGGAGAAAAAATAAAACTTATTCGAGGATAAAATTGAAAAAAAAAATTAGAAGAACCTCTCTCCGCACTTACCTATACAAGCTCCCAATACATACATGTATATCTTT
>OX439483.1:7219555-7387456 GCA_949320155.1 Melangyna quadrimaculata
GAATCCTTAAAGGGAACTGTAATTATTAGCAGAGCCAAGGCTACACGAGGCGATGCCATACCATGCTAACTTCTATGCTATGCTGGCCCCGGATACTTTCATATCACCTTTCATTTAACATCCAGGTCATCACCTACACACCACAGCATCAAACCATCGACATCGCATCATAGATGGAACTTTTTTCTTAAATTACTTTTTTTTATTTATTTTGGCTAAAAGAAGTTTTATATTATTTTGCAAAGGATATTCGTGCAAAATCTCAATACCATCATCCCATAGAGCAGAAGCAGCATCAAGAAACACCAACAATAACAACAGCAGGACACCCGATAGCAAAATAAAAATTAAGAAGAAAACCAAAGCTTCAGGATATAAAAGTCGTCCAGGATGATGATGATGATGATACCAACAACAACTCTGACGACGACTTCAACAAAGAAAGAGGACATGAATGTTGTGTAACGCAGTCAACCGTTTAAATTATATACATCCCAGCCAGGACACATCACGCAGAATAATAGTGATGTGGTCAAAGTCAGAAGCATATACAGAGAACACCTATGGCAAACCAAGCCAAGCCAACACAGATCCAGAGTTAGCAGTTCTTTCCATCTTTGCAACAATATACAATTTGAATGTGTCCCCATTTTTAATATAAGACGATGATGGAGAAGAAGAAGGAGGAAAAAATCTAACTCAAAGGACATTTTGCTACAGCATCTCTGGTTCTGTCTGTCTCTTTTATGTATAGTATAATGACAGCATTTAGAGTCCTCACCAGATTTTATGACAACAAGACACAATGTTGTTTCGGTACAATTATTATACTGTAGGTAGGTATATGATGGCCAAAGCAAAAGGCCTCAACCAACAACACAAGCAGTTTCCATTATAAGGTATTGACAAATATATAACTCCAATTATCGTATTTCATGATTCGTTAGCTTCATAGCCCAATAGGATCGAGCCCAAGGACACCTTATTCCCGCATCCTCATTGATCTGAGAGAGGGATGTATAGGTATAGATAAATGGTGATGATGGTTTGGGGGATCCTTAGAAAATGAACATGAAAATTAACAAAAATCCTTCACAGGACCTTATCCCTCCTAATACTGTACCTATATCCTATATGATGTTCCTTTCTAGTATATCTACCTAAAGCAGAATTGGAAGCTCCAAAAAGTATCAGTTCAGTTATTTTCTTCCTTGATTCTCATTCAATATTATATAGTCGTATATTTTTGAAGAATCAAATAAAGGTAGATATACGACGAGTATAGGAAGATAATTTGTGTTTTTGTGTCCTTCTTCTCAGTCGGGTGTGAAATCCAAAAAAGGACGACAACTTCTCAATGGAGATGAGATCCTTGCAAATACTCTTCTGTTTTTCGATTCATATACCTATAATATAATATTGTGAGGGACAGCGGGTTTATATAGAGTTTCTTCCGGAACATGATTCTATCACAGAAAGCTGAATAATATATTTTTACACCTCCTTAAATTTGTTATTGACAACACAATACACAGCACATACCCATACACTGTACACCAATCGTCCTTTTGAGGGGGAGGTGGATAGTGGTCTGGGAAAAAATTATAGTGGACCAAGTTGTGAAAAGGTAGGATGCATAAATACACATACCACATGATGTGTTTATGGTGATTTGCATAAATATGTTTTTCTGCTCACCTCTCCTTTTGCCTGCAAAGGACTATTTGTATTTTTTTTTGGTTGTTTTGTGGAGTGATTTGATGTTGGTAGGATATGTGGAGCTAAAAACATGCCACACATGAATGGATAAATCCTTCTTACTTTACTATTTTTTTTGAGATGATGAGATTGTGGCAGGTTATACCAACACAGAAAAACACAACTAGAAAAAAAGTGAAGTGAACAAACGACTTGGAGCAATAAATTATGTCCAAAATGAAGGTTATATCTGTAGCTGTAAGTTAGTAAAAGTATATGTGAATATAGGCTTTACGACACGTAGGCAGATTTCTTTTCCTTCATATATGTAGGTCCATACGAACATTGAAATGGAAAGGATTTGCAGAGAGGTTAATTGGGAAAAAGATTGATTGTTGGGTTAAAATGTGGGTGTGAATATAGAGGTGTTGGTGAAATAAAAGTGAAGAGATTGACGATTTGATAAAAGTTACTATTTAAAAGGATATGTATTTCTTTTGGTAATTTTTGTTAATTTATTTGAAGAACATTTTTGTAGAGAAACTTGCTGAAAAGCTTTAGTTTTTGTATTTTTTATTTTGTTCATTGTTCAAATTAAATTGCCGTAATACCAACTATCATTTTGTAAAAAAAGAAAGCTTTTCTGAGATTTGCCAAAATTAAATTTCTGATTTATGATCTTGTAGGCTTAAGATTCTGATTTTCTTAGTTCTTAATCATTGGGTAAATTGGAAATTTTTCCCGGAGTCTTTTTACCAAATTTCAAACTATAAATTCTCTGCCTATGTTTTGAAAAAATAATTTAAATAATAATTTAAGGACAAACAACAAAATGAATAAAATATAGGTATCATTATTTTTTACATACCCCATTTCACTCTTTACCGTAGTAGCCCGTGGCGTAACGGTTAGTGCGTTCGACTGTCACGCTGGAGGTCTGGGTTCGCTTCCCAGCCTCGTCCACCTTAAAACTAAAAAGTTTTTTTTTTCAGGGCTACTGCCTCTTGCGAACAATTGACAAATCTTGCAAGAGTATCACTTGTCACGAATAAGTGCTTCTCGTCTAGCCGTTCGGATTCGACATAAAATTGTAGGTCCCTTCCATTCCTGTCGACAGGCGCACACAGGAATGGTTGCGAGTTGTAAGTCACTAGGCCCTGGTTCTTCATGAGCCGTTGTGCCACCCGATTTATTTTATTTATTTCACTCTATACCTAAACTATTATTAATTAAATTAATTAAAAACATAACACTTCTGAAGCCATCCTCTTAGTCTATCCTCAAAATATATTTTTAAGATTGGATATATTTGAATTTTTGTGTTTATTTCACCCCATTTCACTCTTAAAACAAAGACATACAAATACATTTTACATTTTAAGTACAACTCTTCAAAAAAAAAAAAAAAAAAAAAAACCTATTAAACCAGAAAACATATATTTGTTTTAACACCATTTTACCCTTTGAATATTTTTTTTTTTCAATTTGGCCTATTAAACATTATTCACATTTATAATAATTTCAAAACTTAAAAGGTTTTTTTAAATAGGGTTTGTGGTTCTTGCGATTAGCCTCTACATACAAGCAATCTACAAAGTTACTTTAACTTTTCAGGCACCTGCCTGGGTAGCATTGCATCCGCTTTGTTGGTAAACTATCCATCCGACCATGACTTAACTTCACAAGAACACTTTCGGGCAAATATAGAAGATTTCATGAAATTTTGATCCGTATGGAGTTTTTGGAGTCCTCTGTGTTCCGCGGAATCTTGGGGTTCCGCGAAAGAGTTTCAGGGCGACTTTCTCGGAGTACAAATAGAAAAAACACAAAAATATTTGTTTTAAGTACCATGAAACCGGATGACTGACATTTCCAAATTAAAATATGAATAACTTTTTCATACCTAGAATTTTTTAATTTTAGACAAATCATTTGGCTAGTTTAATTATTAAAAATCAAAAATTTTGTTGCCAACGTCTGAAGTTTTGGGAGACTTTGGTCGGATAAACGTTTTCTAGAATCAATCAATGATGATCCCATACCAATTGATTACAGAGTAATTTCCTTTTACTGAGGATTTTTTATTTTGTAGGGTTTCACACGACTACTAAGACTGAGCAAATCTTATATGCGTGGGTTCGAATCCTATGGTGTGCATACAAAGTTTTTCAAATAAAATTGGATTATAGCTCAGCACCACAAAAAAGAGACTGATGAGTGCAAAAGTTGCAAAGCCCGAAATAGCTATATCTCCAGCCAAACAATTGGTGGTAGCGCCTTTAAGTTGTTGTTGTTGTTCAAAAATTCAATGAAATTGACGGAATAAAGAATGGTCAAGCCTAATTAGCTGACATTCTAGTACTAATAGTACAATAATAACTTAATAGTCTGGTTCGTTACCGATCTTCCAACCTCTCCCCCTTTGATACGTACTGCGAATTGTAGTCTATCGAAATAAGGTATGGAGAAAAATGGAGGCGGAACAAGACAGCATACTTAAAGGCACTTATAAAAATGCTGATGCCCCAAATGCATTTGATAAACAAATAACACATCTCGACCTGTGACGTCAGTGGTCTAAAGCTGTGGAGTGTGTAGTGCACACGACTGCTAAGACTGAGCAAATCTGATATGTGTGGATTCAAATCCTATGGTGTGCATACAAAGTTTTTCAAATAAAATTGGATTAAAGCTCAGCACCACAAAAAAGAGACTGATGAGTGCAAAAGTGGCAAAGCGCCTTTAAGTTTTTTTGTTGTTCAAAAATTCAATGAAATTGACGGAATAAAGAATGGTCAAGCCTAATAAGCTGACATTCTAGTACGAATAGTACAATAATAACAATAATAACTTAATAGTCTGGTTCGTTACCGATCTTCCAACCTCTCCCCCTTTGATACGTACTGCGAATTGTAGTCTATCGAAATAAGGTATGGAGAAAAATGGAGGCGGAACAAGACAGCATACTTAAAGGCACTTATAAAAATGCTGATGCTCCAAAAGCATTTGATAAACAAATAACACATCTTGACCTGTGACGTCAGTGGTCTAAAGCGGTGGAGTGCGTAGTGCACACGACTGCAAAAGTGGCAAAGCACGAAATAGCTATATCTCCAGCCAAACAATTGGTGGTAGCGCCTTCAAGTTGTTGTTGTTGTTCAAAAATTCAAATTCATTTATCTTTTATTTTTTGTTTTGTTTTTTTAAATACATACATGAATTGTTAATTTAAGTTTTCATATCATTGGTACAATGTTAGGAGCATCAATCTTTATTTCCTCTTTTGCAGCCTTGTATGGAGACTTGTACTTGTAAGCTTCGTAGGTAATTTTATGACATGTTTTCTTATAATTTTGATGCATTATTTCATAATTTTTCGTTGCCAAATTCACTTAAAATGCAGGCCAATGTCTCCCCATCATATGCCATTTTTCATAAAAAGTAAATATATTTTTTTGTTTTATTGTTACATTCATAAATAAAATGAAATTCGATTTGCATAATAATTACAAATAACTGAGTAAAAATTATTTTGTTGTGGTAATTCCACAAAATATTTTAACCTTTCACAGATTGTTGGTGTTATTTTAAGGTTTTTTAGTAAAAATTATTGAGTTTATAACTATTTTTGTTAATTCATCCTAATGGAGCTATTACAATAGTTTGAAGTGTATTAAATTATACATTCTTAGAAAGAAAGCTAAAAAGATTAGAAAAGTCCTTTATATTTAAAAAAAATTCACCCCATCCATCGACCAGTTTTTACCCAGCTACCAGGTATACAAATACAAAAAAAAGTTTGACGTTTAAATTTTTTTTGTTTGAAATGTGATGTGTTGTTTTTCATTTTTTACTATCTTTAAGAGTTGGGGTTCCTAAATCTATTTGGACCTTGTTAAGGGTTCCAAAGCTTAAAAACTTTGGGAACCGCTGCTCTAGCCACTTATTCAATTTATGTAAGTTGTTTAGGCCAGTCGGCAGTTTTTCTTGTTTGAAAAAACATTATGATGCTCAAATTTTATGATTTAAATTGGTAAGAGTTGACTCTGAGTAGAAAACAAAATCAGTACGGCTTCAAGTGTTGTGCTTCAGCCACCATTTTAAAAAACTCGTTTTACCTTAGGGGCCAGTTATAGCTATCATTGAAAACCATAATTGAAAATATTAATTGGCAATTTTGAGAGGTTTAAAAGAAAAAAAAATGATTATTTTGATGCAAAAGTAAATCTAATTGACTTAATAAATATTTCTAGGTTTAAAAAACTTCAATTTGGCACAACTTTTCTCATAAAATGACTTTTGATTTTCCAATGATGAACTACCTTACCAATGATCATTGAAAAAATTAAAAGTTACGTTATGGGGAAGCTATGGGTCAAAATGAGGAGAAATAATTTTAAAGTCGTAAGCTATCTTTCTGCATTAAAATATTTAATGATTAAACTTTCGATGGGTCTCAAAATCAACAGCTAACTTTTTCAATGAAGGTTTCCAATGATAGCTATAACTGGCACCTTACATTTATCTCGAGAATCATCATATGGGTACAGTTTAAGAATGTAAGTTATGATAAAGTTTGTGCAATTGAAGAACCCATCTTCATTTTACCAAACTATAATTTCCAGTTCTCACGGTGCGGTGCCGGCCGTGCCTTCTTCGTTAAATTTATTACGTGATCTTAAACACTTTGAATTCATAATGATAATATGTAATAATCGTTATACCTAATTAAAATATTTATAATTGAGCTACATTTAACCCGTATACGACTTACGAACAATCATTAACAAAAATTCCAAAAACACAAAAAATAAGACAAATTGTTTTGAGTATAGAAATGATGAACCAAAATATTAAATAATAAATATCGTAAGCGCTCGCCAAAGAAGGTGTTAACTGGAATTTTAAGTCTCTCCCGCATCAAAAAGAATACAAACAAAAATGTAAGTTAATAAAAAAAAAAAGAAAAAAAAAGAACCTGGCACATTATACATAATACACATTTACACAACCGAACCGAACATCAACATTTTTGACAGCCAACCGAGTGGAAAATAAAATATTAATCATCTTTCCTGGTAGTCATTTTTGTTACCTCTCTCCCTGTTTTACCCATCAACCTGACTTCTCTGTCTTTTTCTTGATATGAACCGAACATTGCGAACAACATACCCAGCAGAAGCAGATCCCAGATGATGGAAGAATCTAACAAGTTGTTTTCAATTTTGTTTATACTCGTTCATTCTTTTCTTTTATTTTTTTTTTTCAATTTGATTTAAAATTCATTCTTTAGCTAATTTAATTGTAAGCGTGCAGTGATTTATGACCAAATGCCAACTTACCAGACGGGGTCAGTTGAAAAGCTGAAAGAATCCGCCCCACGCGCCCCAGCAGAAGTGGGTACCTTCCTATAAAACATGTCTACCTTCTATAATAAAAGACGATGTCCAGGATATATGGGAGATGTACATGTATAAGGTTAAGAGATACCTACCTAAATGAGGAATGAGGATGTAGAATAAAAAAATTAAATAATGACTCCAGAGGGGCGCCCCGCCACAGGGTGCCACTGAGAAGACGATTTTTTTTTGTTCTCATGCAAAACCTTCTTATGTCTTGCAAAATAAAAACAAAATACAGATGGATGGTTACTTTTTGATTAAAATTAATCTTTATTTCCAACAAATTGATTAGGAATTGATTGGATATATATTCTGGGACAAAAGAAGTGATTTTGTAAGTGAGAGAAAAGTGTAGGTGTAGGTCTATGTATTAGGTACCTACCTTAAATTAGTGAAACACCCACTGAGACCTAATTGTTGCGTGTAAAGTCAACAACCTTCATCGGCGCGCTAATGAATGGGCTTTTAGGATAGAAGTCAATTAATTAAATTTTATTCAATGATTTTGGTAAAATTGATAAATTATTGAAGAGTTAAGTACCTGTAGTAGGGGTAATGCGTTAATTGAATTTAGTTTGCTATAGAAATTCATTATAGGTACTTACTTAGTAGTACTACCATCTGACCTCTTGGACTACCAACGCGGAGGTCTGGGTATGGGAGGTCGTCCTTGCGCCTTAAAGTAAGAACTTTTTTCGAGGGTAATAACTTATTTTAATCAGAAAAATGAGTTCTGGGAGATTTTGTTCCGCCAAAAGGTGAGTTAGAAACCAATATCTGAGATCTCCTTTTCCATAACACGCCTACTAACTCTTATGGAAGTGACAAATCTGTCAAGATAAGGTCTAAGTTCACGAACAGAAACTTGTGTCGTTCTATGAAAATTTGTCGAAATTTGTTAGAAATTTCAAGTTACCAATCAGAACAATGATATCTTGTCATGAAAAAAGGACCCCTCATTTAAGCCAGTCGTATTTGGCAAGAATTGTTCGACCCCTGTCATTTCTAATGCGGATTAATAAAACAACAAGCATTTATAGGAAAGAAGAAGAGTTCTTAGTCATTGAACGCTGCTTTTCCAAGAGCTAAATAACTAACAATTTATTTATTTTTCAAATGCGTGACTTTGAGCACAATAAGAGCACAAAGTGCAGCCCGTGAAAAGTTTTTCTGGTGATTCAATTTCCTATTATATTTGACTGTACTGAACTACGGGCGTGGTCGTAGGCACAAGCAATGCTATTATTTTTAGAAACAAGTGTATCGGTATAACCCAGAATTAGTTTGACCCGGTTTGATAACAATATTTGTGATTTTGGGTATTAATTCAAGTTAGAACACTTTTTTAAGTGCATTTTATTTGAATGTTATAGTTCGAAATAAACAAAACCGTTTTTCAGTATAGGGACTAAACAAGGACAGTAACAGCCGCAAGGGTGTTTCGGGTAAATTGTAAACCTTTTCCCTCCAAGGCTAGGTACATAAGGAGATGCGTTCGACGCGTGTGATGTGACCGTAGGTGTGTCACATTACATTAGTATAGAAACGTGTCATGTCGTTATCCGGAAATTAATTCGCGTTTGAAAATATTTTTGAGACAATTCTTTAAATTTTGTTAAGATTTTTTTTTTAAATTCTGATCTAATTTTTATATTTTCATTAAATTATATTAAAATTAAGAATAGAAACTGAAAACAGAAAAAAAACGATTTTTTTTCTTTTACAAACCATTGACAGTTTATTTTAATTTGTTTTGACTCGGACTCGGACTGAAATAAGGCCCAACGATAACGAAAAATTTGGCCTTATTTCGCTTTTAATATGGAAATAACGCCAAATTTTAGTTTTGGCTTTATTTCGCTTTAGAAAACGAAATAAGCCTTATTTGGCAAATAAATCACCGTTATGTTATTTTCATTCGGGGCAGTGCATAAACGCCCACGGAAATAGCCCCCGCGGTTGTAATTTCCCAAAAAAGAACCCGCGTGCGTTAATTCCACCTCAAAAAAGAACGGTGACGTGAAATAAGGCCCAACGAAATAAAGCCAAAAATCAAAAATTTGGCCTTATTTCGCTTCGCGGGTTCAAGGATTTTTACTCCCTTTTTGGGTCCTCTGACCCACTCACGCGACTCCGTCGCTCCGCTTAGGGTATGCTCAGTCGCCTGACAGGAGCTTATGTTGGCAGTTGGTCTGCTTTCAAAGCTTCTGTTATCACTGAATGTTTTCGTAAAAACAAATTTGGTCTTATTTTCAATTGAAATTTGGTCTTATTTCGTTTTAGAAATAGAAATAAAGCCAATTTGGCCTTGTTTCCATTTTCAAAGCGAAATAAGGCCAAATTTGAGATTTGGTCTTATTTCGTTGGGCCTTATTTCACGTCACCAACTTTAATTACGTCATTTACATACAAAAAATAATATTTTATTTCAGCATACGTAAAAGAACTTTTTCTTAATTTCATTATTATTGTTTTTTTTATTTTCCATTTTAGATAAGATACAAAATTAACATCACAATTTCGCACTAGGAACCATAACATTTTTAAACGAAAATAAATAATTTCTTAAAATAGTTTTAAAATGTTGCATAACCATTAAGGTAATTGCTTCAAGTCTCTTCAGATCCTAATCCTTTTTTTACATTATTCGTGTTGCCCTCTATAAATCAATTCTACAATTATTCAGTTTATTTCTATTCGGCACATTTATCATTTTTACTCACAAATAAACAACCCTAAAGAAGTTTTACTATAAGCTTCCATATACATATTCAAGTCTCAACACAAACTTAACAATCCCACGATAAACTTCTGTGAACAACTTATTTATCGGATTACTTCGCTGAAATATTGACTTTTTTTTATAATGTTTAAAGTTAGTAAAATATACATAAAAAAAAGCCGGCGACCCATGATGACGCACTAAAATAGATACCTACATACCATTTGCTCATTTATAAATTTATTTACGGTACTCTCGTATTGTGCACATCACCTAATCTTTAAGATCTATGATATTATTTTTTGATAGACGAAAAACAATAAAAAAAAAACAACAGAATAATATTTAAATTTATCACCACCATCTCCAGAAGCTTAAGACCGCATATTGTCCCTAATTAAGATTCCATCTTAGCTCTCAGCATCTCCCTCATATCCAAAATTAAGAAGGGGGAATCTCCAATTTGAAGTAAATACCTCACCGAAGAAGAGTTTTTGTTTTTCTTATAGCTAGTTCTCAAAGAAAGCCTTCTTACTTCTTAAAAAATATAGCTGAACCGAGATTTACTGATTAAACCGCTTAAAGTGTCAAACTCTACTTTAATGGCTTTTGGTCTTTTTTTCATGCAAATTATTTTTGTTTCATCAAGAAGAAATGAAAGAAAAAATAATAAAACAGAATAATTTAAATAATTTCAACTACTTTTCGTAGGTATAGATAAATAGATACAGAGATATCGAAAACTTAAAGTATGTGGAGGCATCTGAGATAAGAGAAGGTTTAGGAAGGTATCTGAAATGATGAACAAACAAAAGACATAAACTACCTCCTCATGTATATTTTTTGGATATTGTTATAGCTGATTAATGATTTGACAAAAGGCCCTTATGACCATTTTTGTTGTCAATATTGTGATATATATTTGACAAAGAATCATTCAGACAAGAAAAACATATCTTATTCCAATCAGAGAACTAAAAGAGGAAGAAGATACAAATTATAGGGCGCAATTAGGGTTACCATCAGCACTTGTTTTATGAACCTAGTATTTAAAGCTGATATAAGGCTCAGTAAATGGGTTAAGATACTCAAAGGAATTGCGATTGAACTTGACACAGAAATTAGGTAGGTCAGGTTTCAGATACTTGTTAGGTACCTATTGTGTGTCTGGAGAACACTGAACCAGACTTCAGATAGTAATATCTTACTTCTCAGATATAATTCATGATGATACAATTCAGGATGTGCACTGACAAAGAAATCAAGCTCGATATTTTGGCCAATCTTAGCATTTAGATAAAATTAAAAAGTAAGTTAAAAAAAAACGGTTAACATAATTCAGTCACCTTGCCCTCACTGTCCCCCTGTAAATGTACCTGGAACGCTGTTTTATTAACTTTGTTTTTAAAATCGCACTTACAAGTTTTAATTAAAATCGTAAGGGTTGTTTTTAAGAGCGTACGCAGGGCGGAGGGAAGGTGGGCAGTTGAATTTATTTGCCGCAATTTGTTTTTTGAGAAATAATATTTCATAATAAAAATTTCACTTATCTGTACTTCTAAGAAAAGTCCCTTGATTTTACTTCCAATGCCTCAAAGTAGTCAAAATAAAATAGAAAACATTACGACAAACTCCAGATTGTCTTAACAGGGACTAACAAATCACTTCAGCTTCAGATTTTTGTTAATTTTGTATTGTTTATTGCATGAAAACTAAGCCCATTTCTATAAAGTGAGTACTTATTCCATTAAAGGGTTAAGCCTTTGAACCATTAACCAAATATTTTTTTACTCACCCGTTCTGAAGTGTTAACTGCGGTTCATAATAACCAATTCTAAACTAACCCATGGCTTCGCTGAAATGCGTTAGTTAAAATATTTTATCGCAATACAAATATTTGTTATACTGATACTTACAGCCATGTTAATAAAAACAGCGCTTAAGTCACATTTTCGAAATCTAGTTTAAGCATGGATTAAGAGAAAACTCGTGAATTGAAACGTATATTTAATTTTCTTAGCTAACCCTTCGCTAAACCACCTTCCTTGTTGGATTAGCTAGCTCGTAAGTGTCAGACATCTGACACCAAAGCCACGAGCTTAAGATAACTCGCCGCTAGCTTCATTTATTAAGATGGATGTTAGGGTACAGGTTCTTACCAAAACTAAAACACAGGCATTTTATGAAAGTGGACTTAGTTTTCATGTCAAAACAATGATTCAAATGATAAATCACATTTGTACAAGGTCCAGTTTTTCAGTACATAGATTAACTTTGAGTTAAACCAGAGTAAATTAATCCCGCAAAAAAATGGAACCCGAGCTAACTCTAAAGCAGTTTTCGTTGGAGGATTAACTTTAACTTTCAGCTAGCCCGAGTTAGCTCGGGTTTTACTCAACTCAGACTTATTTAGGGCTGGCCACGAGGCGAGAAAAGTCTCGGTCTCGATCTCGCATGACGAGACCGAGACGAGACGAGACTGGCTTTAAGCAACCGAGACGAGACTGTATATTTGGACCAAAATTTACAGAGAGTCTAATAAATTAAAAAATCCAATTTCAGTTAAATATTTATTTTCTTCTCTACGTATTGAAACTATAATCGAAAATATTTCGTTCCAATAATCAACAAGTTGGCCGGAAATCGTATTTTTCGGAGACGAGACCGAGACGAGACTTAATTATACGAGACCGAGACTGAAATTTTCGATTTTAACGAGACCGAGACGAGACTTACAAAAGTCTCGCAGTTCGCAGAGTCTCGTCTCGTGGCCAGCCCTAGACTTATTTTATTATTTATTATTTGCAGTAATTGAAATTCGATTTTTGGACATGAAATTCATATTGTTGTTTTGTAAAAAGTATATCGTCTCGATTATCAGTGTGAACATTCGACAAGCATTTCTTCAGAATGTTGGTTCTAACTACTTATGTTTTTTTATTTTTCATAAAAAGCTTCAATAAGAAGGCGCTCATTTTTTAAATTTTAAAAAATCTTAATACTTTTAAGATTCAGCAGATCTGTAGGGCTAGCCTCGAGACAAGCTCGTCATGCGAGACCGAGACTACCTTTTAAGTAAGCGAGACAAGATCGAGACGAGACTGTATATTTGGGCCGAAATTTACAGAGTCTAATAAATTAAAAAATCCAATTTCAGTTTAATATTTATTTTCTTCTGCACATATTCAAACAATAATCGAAAATATTTCGTTTCAATAATCAACAGTTTGTCCGGAAATCCTATTTTTCGGAGACGAGACTGAGACGAGACTGAAAATTTTCGATTTTAACGATACCGAAACGAGACTTACAAAAGTCTCGCAGAGTCTCGTCTCGTAGCCAGCCCTACAGATCTGGCTTTTGTTTGAGTTTGAACATCCAATTCTTTTTGTTAACGCTGGCAACCCTATAGGCAGTTTTTACATTCCTATCTAAGAATTTCGAGTATTTTTCGGAAGGAAAATAAATCGAGATAGAAATCTGTGACTTCATGATATTTTTTTTGTTCTGTTGGTAATTTTATATCCAATCGAAAAGATGAATGACGATGATTACTATCGGAGATGCAAAACAAAGCTCCACAAAAATATTAGATACTTTTCGGCATTTTTTGGAAGAAAAAAACAAAGAGAAAACGAGATGTAAACAAGCAAAACAATCAGCGATGGAAATATTCAATGATTTATGGATCAGTTAGCATATTTTTTTATACACATAACGTAGGTAGACCTTTGACGGAAAAACAAATAAAAAGAAAAATATTGGATGACTCCGTATGTTGAATTTGAATTTGTTCATCGAACATTGCTGAGACTATTAAATGTGCAATTTCTATATATTTTTACTTCGATTCACAACAATATTATTAATGTGTGTGCAGAAAAAACAAATGGATGCTCCATTGAGTGTGGGAATGCCAATGCAATATGCATATTGAAATCTCGAATGGTTTATAAGCGTTGGACATACACTACACATAACATAACAACTCGTACGAGAACATTTATATAATTCTTTGTTTCCTGGAAGTGAATCAACTTCCTAGAATTATTGTAGTTACATTTTTGTGATACGCTGCGAGTTTTTTTTGTATGGAAATTGAATCTGAATAAAAAAAAAACGAATAGTGAAAGAATGAATGATACTGTTAGGTCATTAGGTGTGGGTATTCTGGGTTGGAGACGTAAATATAGCTTCGAAGAATCAGATGGCCGACGTCTCAACAGACAACGAATACCATGGTGACGGAAGTAAGTAGATTGCTAATAGTACTGTTATTGTTTTTTTTTTCACTGTTCTTTTTTTTGTTTTTATCTTGGTTTGCCAAATGACTTTTTTTATGAAATTCACTTAGGTTTTATATATTTGCAGTGTTTTTTTTTTTTAAGAACATGATAAAACTTAACTGAAAGTGATACCTACCACTAGAGTTTTACCTACGTCAAGTTAAAAAGTAAAAAGTAGCAACGTGAATACCTATGATGATAGTTTTACTTCCATAAATTTTAGAGTTTTAAACAATAATTCAACCCCAAGCAACTCCCCATAATTTAAACCTTTAAGCCTAGTACGCTGCTGATGCGAAACAAAAAATCCCATACAAAAATTACACAACGAAATCATAAACGAAAAATTTCGTTCTGCTTTTCGTTTTGCAGTACGCTGTTCAATGAGCGAAATCGATAATTCTAGCAGATTTATTTGGAGAAGTCTACGCGCTTTTTCGCACAGAATTAATTGACCAGACCATTAATTGTGCCCGGAAAAATGACATTTGAGTGTCATTCGTGTTTGTATTTGTTTTTTCTTTTAATTCAGCATGGCTTTCTGTGATTGCATTTGCTTTTTTTTGTTTTTTGTTTCTAATTGGTGACACTTTCAAAGAGAATTTTTTCGCTGTGGTTTTCGTAAGCATTTCGCTGTCGTATTGGAGACCAAAGAAAAATTTCGCTTCGCATCAGCAGCGTACTAGACTTTAACAAAAATTGAAAAGAAATAGATATATGTATGTATATACGTACTTAAGTACAGTCGATGCCACTTATTAAATGACGTGGATTATAACGACAAGTCACTTTTAAAGACCACTTTCCCTTCATTGCTTGAGTTTCATACAACTTGTATTAGTTTATCGTCAGTTATAACGTCGTGATATCGTCGCCGATAACGACTAGTTGGACATAACGACGAATTTTAGACAAAAATTATTTCTTTTTCGTCGCCTACAACGCCAGAATGAAGAAAATTCAAACAAAGAGTTATTAACTGAGAATTCAAACCTGAACGTCTTCGAATATAAACAAATTCTTCTTCTTTATTCTGTTCCTAATATTTCATTCAATTCAATTTGTCAGAACAACCAAAATTGGTAAAATCACGACTTTGGTAAAAAGCTAGTTAAATCACAGCAAAAATTTGTAAAATCTCAGATAAATCCTTTGAAGTCACCCCAACTAACAATTTAACTTGTATAAGGTCCAATTTTCAGAATTGGATAGGCTATTGTTGACATAGAATAATTTTAAGGCTAAATAATGCAAGTCAAGCATTTAACGATTTATTTATTTCAAAATAGCTTGTTTAGTGCCTTTAAATTTGTTCCTATATGAGACTTCATGTAATGAGTTCTACGGCGACCTTTTTAAGGCTTGCCGAAATTAGTTGCCTAAGCTAGAAAAATAATAGCTTTTATAGAACATTCAGCTGAAAGTCATTACAGACAACTCCTTTCCGTCTTATTTAAGAAAGTAATCGCGCATTATGAAAATGTCAGATAGATGTTTAAATAATTTGATTTTAGTCAGTGTTGTTATATTGTTTTGAAGAACGGAATTTTCATAAATTTATAAAGCATATTATAAATGTTTGAACATACGCTTACCTAAATTTTTAAGCATGAAACATATAAAAACTATGAGATCTGCTTCTGCAATTTTGTGCATGAAAATATATTCGTTTGAGTTTCTCAAAAGTGAAGTCTTGCAAGAAATTTGTTAAATGTATTTAAAACTCCAACAAGTAAAAAAAGTTGTTATCATATTTTACCTAATAGCCTCTATTCGTTTTTAAGAGTAAACTATTATCCTTCCTTTTCATTGACCACATCACCAAAATTAAAAAAAAAACGAGATTCATTTTTGAAATCTGTGTATAACAAGACTGATGATGGTAATCAAACATTTTGCACGAGTGCGACTTGCTCTTTTCTTGTAAAAGTTATTGACTTACGTAAGGGAACATTATAGCTTTTGCATTTTGTTAATAGCAAACTTAAGGAAACCAAAAATTAGTTTAATATAGAGCAGGAATTTTACTTTGATTGTGACATCTATATTGGCTTCCGTAATGAAATTATAGCTTTTGCATTTTGTTAATAGCAAACTTACACAAATCAAGAATTTATATTTGTGGCAGATATTGCCATCCATTTGAAATGTAAAGCTTTTGCATTTTGTTAATAGCTTGTTTACAGAAATTAAAACTGAAAGCTAAGAAAAAAGAAGAATTTTGTTTTTTTTTTTTTTCTTTTCTTACATTTATTGCCTTCCTTTATTATATCTTTTGTATTTTGTTAATTAAAAAACAAACTTAGGTATATCGGAAAATGAAATATTATACATACCTTATTGTCCCCTTAGGTGAGACTTTGATAGAATTAAGCAACTTAATTATACTACTGCATCGCACATATCTACTTGCTTGGAAAAAACTAAGAACTTTTTTCAAACATATGGTACGATAAAAAAGGTCATGCACACTTTATGGTAATGTTAGTTTAAAATATATACATAGGTATATACTTAACTTATGGTATATATTTTTCAAATACTTAAAGAATTTAATGATTGATACTTTAAATTCAATCTTCTAAGATCCTGTTATGGGTACCAATGTTTAATGAAAATTTAGTTTGATTTTTTTGGGCTCGAAGTATCAACTCATTAAAATTTTTACACGCGTACTAATCGAGAGGAGCTGAGTTCGATCCCTGGATTCTGAAGTTTAATGTGAGTAAGAGTTGATTTTTTCAAATAAAATAAATGTCTATACATTTCAGAATAAATAGAAAAGCGGTTATAACACCCTAAAGTAATGGGAAAATGGAAGGAAAAATAAAAATCAATAATAATAATAAAATAAAATTTAAAGCAACGATTTGTTTTTTAAATAATACACTGCTTTACTGGGCCTTTGTAAGGCCTTACAATGTGAGTCATTTGATTTATGCGACCTGAAAGTGAATGTCTTATAAAAGTCAGATAACTTGTTTAGTGGAGCAATAACACTGTTTTGCTTTGTTTATTTTATCAATAAAACTTTCCATGGAAAACTATAGCTTGTATAATGTGCGCCAAACTGATTTGCATAAGGTCTTTATTAGTTACTATACAAACTAGAAAATAGTTTGTATAGACACTTAAACAATTTAAATTGTTAGTTGGGACAGCTGGTCAAATCATAACACTATCCGGGAAAATTATCACGCACTATCACGCATTCAGTAAAATCACAGCGGAAGCTGGCTACATCACGGGTTCGGTAAAATGTCAGCTGAAATTAGAAAAATCACAAAAGAAACTTGTAAGAAAAACTCCAACCAATGCTGGTAAAATCAGATAACAAATATTAAAATCACAACAGAAAGTTTTAAAACTAAGGAAAAATTCGGTGAAATCACGGATGAATCCGGTAAAGTCACGTTCGAAGTTGGTAAGACACAGACAGATTTGTTAAAATTAGAGGCCAATCTACCATAATCAAAGCTGGATAAGTCACGGACGAATCAGGTAAAATATTTGCCGATGGTAGACAAATCACACCAAAAACTTATAAAAGCACGGATGAAACTGTTAAATCGCAACTGAAGTTCTTAAAATAACGGATGAATCAGGAATTTACAACATAATTTATATTTACTTTATTTCAAAACCCCTGCAATGGTGGGAGAAGTCTTTTTTGAAATCTATTTGGCCTTACCGTGGCACTTTTTGTCAGCTACAGGATTTCTGGTACGCCTTTTGACAGTTGTATAAACGTCTGTTTTGATTATTTTTCAGCTAACACTGGAAGACTGTTTAAACATTACTTATCACTTCACTTTTTGCGTTTATTAAGTCATATATTATCTTGTCTTACTTTTTATGTTTGAATTGCTTCAAAGATGTTCAGTAAATATACTACCGTATTATTCTAAAAATGTTTTAACAAGAATGGCCATGTAATTTTTTTAATTAAATGGGATCATCGTATGTGACTTCAAAGTGGCAATCGTGTCAGTTCAAAGTGAATAGTAGTGTGAGGATCAGTAAACAGTAAAACTCAAAAGGCGCCAACATTATTTAAACAGATTTTAAGTTATTTCAAATTAATTGATAACCCAAATTTTGGAGAAAAATTCAATTTGAAAAATTTGTTTCTTATGTGTAGTAGGTAATCCAGGAAATACAAAAATCTCCATTGTTCAAACTTTCTCTCTGAACGCTTGTTGTAGGGAATAATGTACATAATGTTTTTTTCTAAGGAAAAATAAAAACTTAATGCCCTTAAAACTATCTCTAGTTGAAACACTCAAACGATTCCTTAAAAGGATGAGTACTTTACTTATCCCCCAAAACAAGATAACGCATTCATAAATCACCAAAATATTCAAATTCACTTTAAAAGCAACCATGAAAACCACCTTGAAGAAACCCGGT
The DNA here is from genome assembly GCA_949320155.1 of Melangyna quadrimaculata. NCBI lineage: Eukaryota > Metazoa > Arthropoda > Insecta > Diptera > Syrphidae > Melangyna > Melangyna quadrimaculata. The sequence goes on from OX439483.1 coordinate 7,238,074, forward strand.
GCTATAAAATTAAAGGCTAAAACTAATCAAACTATATTTTCTTATACGAGTGGCCTGATTTCCCTTTCTTCTACTTAAAAAAGAACTCTTTAAAAGTAAGGCAAACTAAAAACTTATATTCTTTATTGGTTTTTCTATGCCGTAAATTATCAGAGCACTTATTCCAATGAATAAAGGTACCTTCCCAAAGAAAACAAAATTGAACAAAAAAAGTTAAAGGAAACATGAAAATTTATAGCGCTCCCTGAATTACGGGAATCGCAGTGCCCCGCGCACTCATTACCATTACCATCCAGCAATTAACCGCCACTTTAGAACCCATTATAATATGCCCACCATTTCTCATGATGGGTTGGGATCCTACTCTATATGTTTCGTTCCTGAAGAAAACCATACTAACTGCAAATAGCAATAGATAGATATATCAGTTCTGGGAAGAACTTCTTCGGCACACGTTTATAGATATTTGTTAGGCGGACAGCCTTTTGCGGTCTGCTCATATTAAACAACCAAACACACAAATACCTGTAACGAAAACAAACAGACAACAACAAAAAACGGTCCCATACGGGAACTGATGGGTATCTTGTTAATTGGTAATTTAAGTCCCTTTCCTCTTGTTGAACTCTCGCTCTTTTATATATAAGTATTTATGCTATGATTAATATCCTTGTTAATCACCATCATCATGCGGCGGAACAGGTGGACGAGAATTCACGGCCTACTCCCGGCCGCTGCTTGCTGGCTTTACGCAGCCAAACAAAAACTATAAAAATTCCAAAACAGAATGGCAATTTGCCAGAACATAAGGGTCCTCCTTGTACATTCGACAATAACAAACACAAGGACTGAAACTGAAACTCATATAAGTATGCAATATAAAATAAAAGACCAAAGCAAAAAAAAGGACATAAAAACACAATGAGCCAGCCAATTTATAAGAATTAATTGTCTTGCCTTTCATTCATAACCCAAATAAATGTGTGTCCAATCGTGTGTGTGGAGTGGAAGAGTGCGGCGGAGCCATGGAGGTGGAGGTTAAATTTTATTGCAATCCATGTGCGTTAAGGTACATAACAAGGATCTTAAAAAAAAAAACCATAACTCGTTTTTCTCTTTGAAAAGATATCCAGCTACAAAATAGTCGACGACAGGCAGACAACGACTCCGACATGTCATCGTTTATCCTTATTCACTTTTAGCTTTCTTTATTATTTTGCGCTTACTCTGCAGGATCTCTTCTCTAGGAACAGTCGAGTTTCGCATAAAAAATGCAATCAACTCTCATTTAGCGAGATCATTTGTCACTCTGTTAGCAAGACTGCTATATACCTTTATAGTGCGCTATTCGTTGCTATGGCTGTCGCATCACAAGGATTCTTTTCAATTTGACTTATGTACAACACCCACCCAGACCTTAAACCCATCAGATGGCCGGTGGGGACACTTAATCCTTGCCAGTTTGTAAATCACATTTTGCTGTGTCTCGTTTTCGTCCCGCGACTATGTTCCTAATCTCGGACTTTGACCCAAGCCCCACCGAAGCAACGCAACGCGACGACGGAGCAGTGTATCTCCTTTTTCTGAGTATAGGTACACTGGCCCAACACTCAACTCCAACGCTCATATATCGTGTCCTGCTGCTGGTCCTCTGATGATGGTCACGGTTTTGATCCTGATTCCTGAGTGTGTGTCCATTTCAAATCATGAATATATTGCCTTTAGCCGAATATACATGTGCCCACGGATAGCAGCGTGGTCAGTAGGGGGGGGGGGGGTTGGATTTTTGCTGTTCGTCCAGAGCAATTATAATGCAATTAGACACAGCCGTGGCAGGAGCGTGGGCAGTCATATAGAGAGCACTGGAGCTATATAGAACCATAACACCGGAAGATGTAGCGTAGTGCCCGCAAACATCTCCGCAAAAGTCCTGCTTAAAAATTCAGCAAACAACAGGACTTGCTTTTTCTATCTCTCTCTCTTGCTGTTTCGCTGGATAGTCGTCATCAATTTTGGAAAATGCCTCGAGGACATGTTATTGTGTGTTGTTTGCACACCTACTAAATTTTCTACAGGGGGAAATATGTATAGCGTTGGATGCTGGGCTGGACATGTACAAGCCTGTGAAGGTGTCGGAATGTGTTATTGTTGAGCGGTTGGTCGGTCGTCACCGGCGGGCGTTGCGTCGGGGGATGGAGGGTTTCGGCCAGCTTGGAATGAAAATATTATCACACCTTGTTTTATAATGCTACCGCGCTGTTTCCGTTCGCTACCATGCTGAAGCAACAGCGAGTGAAATATTATTATTTTTTGCTGAGCCATATACCTTTGGTGTTGGTTGGTCTTTCTCATCCTCATTTTCAGCGTCATCATCATCATCATACTCTTGAGGACCAAAACTCGCATAGACTCGTAATCAAAACCGTTGATTCCAGAGTCAATAAATAATAGGCTTGGCCATGGACTTGCAGAAAGGTTTAGTAAAGGTGTGAGCTAAGTTATGTGTTTAATTCTGTTTGGTATTTGGTTAATTTTGCTTCGGGTTATACGAAGTGTTTTATGAAAGGGGTAGATATTTATAGCTATGAGAATAAACAGGTATTAAACATGCTAGATGATTAGAATACGAATACGATGTCATATGCCAAACGGAAGCTTTAAAATTTAAAGTGAGGTTATAAGGGGTTTGGGAGTTTTATTTTTCGAAATTAGGAAAAACAATAATTAGAAGTTTGGAGTCATGGAAAAAATTCAATTGGCATCCGAGTATTTTTTTCAATAGTTCGAGTTTTAACTTCCTTAAACTTGAGTTACAAAATTGTGAGCGTCAGGAAAAAGGAAATTATGTAAGAAGAAAAAGATGGCAAGTTCTTTCGACTTCTGGATACGTACATACATATTAGAGGGAAATATAGAGCCGCATAAGAAAGGTCTATATTCGTACAGTGTGGCTAAAGAAATAAAACTCAGACAGTGTAACCGATGTGTCGGACTCAAATTTAATCTTAGGTATATGCTTTTCTATAAAAGAATAAACAATGGGGCGTATTCATATTCATTTAAGAGCTGGGTCTATGTAAAACATAGGTTTAGTTGAATTTTCGGACGTTGATTCTATTGTTTTAAGTTTACCATTTCAATATATTTGAAGCTATTTGTGTAGTATACCAAGTTAATTACCTTATAAAAATATTAAACCAAATATTTGTAATTAAAATCGGTCTGTAGTTCATAAATAGAGTCTGAGCTTATGATACAAGTAAACTTAAAGGATTTTTTCTAGCAAAGATTTTAATATCGTATTAGTATAAAAAAGATTTGTGTATAATTTACGAATTAACTCTCAACTGAAATGTAATAGTTCAAGTGCAAATCAGGGCAGCGTTCTTTTTTTTAACACTGCCTTAACTGGGCGTTACTTATGGGATTTTACAGCTTCAAACAACAAAATTCTTCCAGCTCGGACCTAGATTTACACGCCAAGAATCATAGTCGAGTGAGGTCCCCTTCCACTGATTTACGATGTTTTTCCAATGTGCCGTCCTGTCCCTGAGGGCTCAGGGACTTATCAAAAGAATTTAAGGACGCAAGCATTCATAAACAATGCTCGAAATGACGGAGTCAAGTCAAATTGTGAGAGGAAAACTAGAAAAAGTGTGTTATCTGGAGTTACAAGAAATATAAGGAATTCCAATTGAACTGCCAAGTCAATTTCACTATTCCCATTATTTGATTGACAAAAATTCTTCAGAAATTGATTTAGGAGAATCATTATTTCCTATCCTAAAAATAATAAATGTGAGGCTGAGAGCATGAGTTTCTCCAAATTTTAATTTTGTTTATTATTTTAGCGCCTCTATTGGTGATAGTCAGGGCTGCCGTTATACAATTTCGGAGGGGAGTATTCTAGAGGATTGGAGGGGAGTATTTTAGGCTTGTACGCAAGAAAAACATAGCTTTTGTATACTATGGCCTTGTGCAAATTTGATTTAAATTACGAACAAATTTTCATCTCGTTAGTGCCAAAATTATCATCGGATAACATTTAACACGATTTGCAATTCACAAACGAGCTAGAAATATAACTTTATTAAACCATTTTTAATAATTTATACTTTATTCATACCAATCATTTAAGGGTGAAAAGAAGAACTGAACTGATAAATTGTTAAAAAACTTAACATAACTTTTACATAGTAGATTAAACCACAACGAAGGTATTGGCATAAGTGACTTAACTTACAATAAAAAATGTATTTTTTTTTAAATTCAGACTTTCGGATCTCACACATTTTTTCAAACATGTGATGTGATCTCTGAAGTACCGCTTTTGCTAATAAAATGGAACCTCCTGTGGCAGGTTTTGTTTTTCTCCATCTCGAAGGCGACCATGAAGGAACAAGGAAATATTTGTTTTCTTCCATAAATATGCTAAATGTAGATTTTATTTTTCGTCTTTTTTCAAAATTGACACTTGTGTAAAGTTAAAAAAGAAACAATAAACCAATAAAAGTTTTCAATTTGCTAGAATAAGCACAATTATAAGGACGTTTTGCAAATATTTTGGGAATTTTCAAGGGGAGTACAATCACAGTGAGAGGAGTACGGGAGTACAGTGAATGGTTGGGGAATAAGAATACTCCCTTAGTACTCACTTCGGCAGCCCTGGTGATAGTCCCTTTCAGTGAATGCCTATTTGAGTGACCGTCTGCCAGAAAACGTATTGATGTGATAATCACATTATCAGCAGCAATGAAACTTGATGGTTCTTGAGACACAATCCAAGAATTTGAAGTTCGTTAAAAAGAAGACATAATTGTGGATACCTCCCCTATTAAGTTACCTGTCAATAGAAAAGTAAAAGGAGTTTCACCAAGACCAGTAAGTTCGATCTCAGAATCTGTACTATTCACAAAGAAATTGCGATATATTGGAGTTAACTCCCTGGGGAGGCCGCATTATAGGTAGAGGAAAAAGGAAGAGGGAAAGCAAACTCAACAAGTTAGCCTGCGAGTCTTGAAGAAGTTATCCAATCACCGATCTACCTTGAAATACCTGCAGAAATGGTATTAATTCTCCTGAAAGACGTATGTATGCCACAAGAACACACAAGTATTAAGCATTATGTCTTCTATTACTATAAATGTTGGTTTTTGAGTAAGCAGAAAGCAAATCATGCTACTTCGATTTCCATCAGTATATGCTGAGCGATTCTGTAGAGTTTCCTCGAGTTCCTTTTACTGCATGATGTTCTATTTGCTTAGCAGACTTGTCTTTTTTCTTATTATCATACAATTCTAATACAGTACAGAACTGATGGTATAGTTTCTATAAGAACAATTTTCATTTTGCATCATTAAACAATTGATGTTTATTGTGTTATGTCTTTTTATAGGTGTCTAAAATACATCACTTGACCATATGAGGAGCCAATACTGGTAATAAAAACACTCTACTTTGTCTTAAATGTAGAGAAATGAAGAATTGAATTAGATTTTAAAGATTGCAAGCTGGAAATTATTTTTTCTGAGAATGAATTGGTAGTGATTCTTGATGTCAACCCCAGCGAAGTTAACAATTCATATCTATGCACCTAAATATCTATTCCCATCACACAAACTCAAATTCCCAGAAAAAGAAAGTTCAATGAATCTTATTTCCTGAATCTCGATAGGTTCCATTGTCCTATTATATATTTAGAATTTGATGTGTCAAAGCTGAAGATGCAAGTAACTGTTTTAATTACTTTATTAAATATGTGGTTTTCAAACTGACTTCTTCTTCACTCGGAATAGAATTTGACTTTCAAAGGACTACTGAAGTATCAAAATGCTTCTGTCAACAGCACTTCACTCCTCTTAAGGTATATAATAATTAACAGCGTTAAGTGCATTCAACTTTCCTTCCAATTATATACCGCCTAAAGAAGAACTCAAACAATAAACATTTATGAATAGAAATCCATCTTTATGAGTATGTTCCTTCAATTTACTTAATTGCCCCACTGGAAGTATGCAGGTAGATATGTAAGAACTTAACACCAGGTCATATTCATCCTCCCAATCCCATCAAATGTCAGGAATGCACCACCGCACTTTTTCAGGACGATAAAAAAAAATATGTATGAAAAAGTAGAAAATGAAGCCACAACTGCAACTAATCAAACTAACAGGGTGTAAGCGAATATTACCACCTTTATGCATTTTTACACCAACAACAAGTTGTACGATGACGAGGACGACGCCAACGACGATGTTTATGATGAAGGTATTATGTGATCTAGCCAACTATCGTGCATGATGTGGTTTTTCCTACTTGATTCAACCTTGATAGCTTTATGCTCCTACCCACAGAGTTTACTTCCTACACGTGTGTATGTGTTTGTGTGTGTGTGTGTCTTTCTCTCGTGTTATATCCTGGCAATCCACTTTAATATCCCTGCAATATTGCTCACCCATGAGGATATTAAGTTCTCACTAGGTCTTTTAACTCCACATAACGTATAATATAGTCAAAAAGGTTCCTGAACTACACCATCACATGCAACACTCACTCACCTATCTATCACAGCCTCCGCATAAATCTACCGTTTTCCAATCTTTCACGGTACGGGTTCGGTGCAGGCATAATAAAAAAATAAAAAAAAAGTAGAAAATTACTATGAAAGAAAGTCGATTGCTATATCCTGCCTTACCATACGGCGATTCTTCATATATTTCTATGCTGGTTAGGTGACCTCAAATTGAGTACTTACTCCGAAGCTACTTTATTCATATAATACATAGGTTTATACGGTAAGGTATTAAGGGTAGAACGGTATCTATATCTCTATCATCTGCGGTTAACTTGCTTTAGCGAGTTCAAAACAAAAAAAAAAAGAACCTCTGGGCAATAACTTAAGAGCAATAGGTTGCATGTTCATTTCAAGGATGAAACAAGGAACTATCCCATCCCACCACCTCCTCCCATCGCAATCCCTTTACAAAAAAAAAATAAAACCGATATCGGAGGGCTTTAAAAATGCATATCCATAAAGGTACCAACCACACCGAGGCGAGCGAAGCCATCAGAGCTAGCCAAGGTAGTACTGCAACCACCACTCTTCCACTACCACCATCAGCAACAGGGCTAAAAATTGTCGAAAAAGTTTTTCAGGGACCTAGTCTCGTAAAGAGATAAACCTGATGGTCTATTGCTGAGCTTTTTACTTTATTGGAGATTTTTGTTGAATAAAATGTCAGCTGGGCTGTGTACAGATTGGTGGCTGGTTTTCGTTTTTTCTTTTTTATTTTGTTCCAAAAGAGAGAAAGAGTTTACTGCTTCTTTATGTATGTATATGATGATCTAAAGTTATGACTACATTAAAAAACCTCGAGGTTGGTGAAATCAATGAACAAAATCAGGAAATTCGTATTTTTTGTTTGGGGTCATAAACCGAGAAAAACTGGTCTTGGGGAATTATTTAAGTAATATTAAAGTCGCCATAAGTGAAGTTTTATAAGGATATACGAGTAAATGAGACTTTCGTAGATTTAACCGTCAAAATATTAAAATATGGGTTTAAATATTGAAAGAAAGTATGTTCCGAACTGGGTTTTACCCAAAAATGGAGCGCAACTTGGGGATAAATTGTTGATAAAAACTGTTTAAACACATAAAACCTTAAAATTGCGTTAAGGTTTATTTTGAATCAAAACGAAAGTTTTTAAATTCAAATAGACGAGTTCAATACAAAAACTAGCATTTATTCTCAAAAATGGCGCCCAACATGAAGATAAACTGTCACTTAGGTAAGCTTGGACACTTATAACTTTAATAGGTTAATTTTGATTCAGAATTAACCTTTATAAGTTGAAAGAGACAAGTTGAATAAAAAAACTCACAGTAATTCTCAAAAATGGCGCCCAACATGGGGCTAAACTTTTGCTTCAGTTTGAAGGCACGGAAAACCTTAATCTGGAACAATAAGAAGGTCTATTTGGAGCCATAACATATGTTTTTAAATTGAAATACACTCCTCGTCAACTGAATACGCACAAACATTTTTTAATATACTTTATCTATTTTTTCCAAACAGTGATGGTTATTATGCCATCTGTTGATGCTAACTATTTCCTTAAGATGTTAAGCAGATAATTCCGAAAGAATTATCCAAAAACAACCGTGAGTTTTTCTTCAACCACTTGCAAAGTGTTGTATATGCAAAGTAGGAGTTTTTTTTTAGTCAACTGAATAGGTACAACGCCATTTTCTTCGTTGTTTATAAGTTTTTTGGAGTGCTTGACAGTTTAAATTAACGATTTTAGTGTTTTCAGTAAAAATTTAAATCTTGATTTCAAATTTTAAGAAAAAATGGGTAGATCTACGTGTCTTAACAGTGTTGAAAAAGCTAAAATCGATTTACTTAGAGACCAAGGCCTAACTGGACGTGCAATAGCTGATAAAGTTGGCCGAAGTTTTAATGTAGTTTATTCTTACTTGAAAAATAAAGATGCATACGGCAAAAACATGAAGGGAGGTAAGAAAACAGCAACAACAGCAGCTGAGAGACGAAGAATTTTAAGATGTGCATCAAATTCTTCTGATTCTGTGGCAAAAATAAAACAAAAAGTCGGCGTAAACGCAAGTTGCTCAACAGTATTAAGAGTAATCAATAATTCAAGCCATCTTAAACGAATGAAACTTAAGAAAAAACCACCACTTGACGAGAGACGGAAAATGTTGCGATTAGATTTTTCAAGACTTCACATGAGTTGGAAAAAAGAATGGTATCACGTGGTTTTTTCAGATGAAAAAAAGTTTAATTTCGATGGCCCTGATGGGTTCAACTTCTATTTTCACGACTTAAGAAAAGAAAAAAGATTTTTAAAGCGCCATCATAGTCGTGAAGGAGGTGTCATGATATGGGGAGCAGTCAGTTATTATGGAACAGTTGAGCTCGAGGTTGTAACATCAAGAATGACAGCAGCTGGGTATAAAGTAATTTTGGAAAGAAATTTTCCTAAATTTTCTTACATCTTTGGACCCATAAACTGGACCTACCAACATGATAATGCGCCTATTCACTCAGCGCGCATAATAAAAACATGGATAGAGGAGCAACAAGTGCAGTTGCTTCAATGGCCGCCGTACTCACCTGATCTAAACATCATAGAAAATGTCTGGGGATGGTTAGTACGCAAAGTTTATGAGGGTGGTCGTCAGTTCGAAGACAAAGAAACCTTAATTTCTGCAATCAAATTAGCGTGGAGCGAAATTTCGTTAAATTACATTAAAAAGCTATACGATTCCATGCCGGATCGAATTTACGAAGTAAAGTAAAGTAAAAATAAAGGTGGAAGTACCCACTACTAAACCTAAACAAAAACTTGTTTCATTCCATTCCAATACCAATTTTAATTTTTGTACCTATTCAGTTGACTCAAAAAAAAACTTCTACTTTGCATAAGTTACACTTTGGAAGTGGTTGAAGGAAAAACTCACGGTTGTTTTTGGATAAAACTTTGAAATTCTGTTATTTATATGTTACGAAAATTTTTACCATCAACAGGTGGCATAATAACCATCACTGTTTGGAAAAAATGGATAAAATATATTCAAAAATGTTTGTGCGTATTCAGTTGACGAGGAGTGTAGAAAAAATCCATTCAAAAAATCAAAGCTGGTTTTTCAAAAATGGTGCCCAACATGGGGTTTAAGTCTACTTAAATACTAGAAACTTTAATGTGGGGCGGATCAATAGGTTGATTTTGATTTATAACGAAAGTTTTTAAATTGAAATAGAAAATTTCCGTCCAACCAGGGGCATAATTTGGATTAAATATTAATTACCTTGACATGTAAAAAATTGATAACAATTGCAATAATAACGAATGTTTTTAAACTGAAATAGACAAATTCAATCCCAAAAAGTAAAAACAATTCTCAAAAATGGCGCCCAATATGGGATTTAACTGTTGCTAGAGTCTACCTCAACTAACAATTTTTCCTCTATAAGGTTAATTTTTTGAATTTCTATAAGTTATTATTTCTACAAGGCTTGTATTTAGTTTGGACATCGAAGTTGCAAATTTTCGAAGCAATATTTTTGAAAACAGCTTCTTACAAACCTATTACAAGCAGAATCTTTAATTTTCTGCAAGCCTGAATATTTACAATTTGGTTATAGTTTTCGTAAGGCTTCCCAAAAATAAATTTTGAGAGGCATGCGAAATAAAAGCAAAGAAAAAGCTTTCATTAGGAAGCACTGCCAAGAGCTCTGGAAGGGCCTGCCTACAAAGACCTGAAACAAGCTATTATGTGTACAAAAGTCTAATGGAAGCATAATTGTTAGTGGAATTATGTCAATTTATTTTGTCTCTGTAAGCCCCCTGAGGAAAGGCCCAATACAAGCATTATCATGTGTACTGTTCGGCGCATGTATGTTTCTACTGCTGAGAGAGGGTTACCACAGGTGAAATTATTTATTATCTATAAAAATAAAAATAGGTAAATTTGTATCATTTTAAAAATTTAAATTAAACCGATTCATTGAGTATAGGTAAAGCTTTTAAATTTTGCAAAACAAAAACGGAACAAACATTTATTTTCTGCATTGAGATAAATATGGAAAAAAAAAACAATTTAAATTCACTTGAAAAATAAAAGAAAAAAAATATACGTATTTATTTTTTTTACATGGAAATATAATTATGTAATTTATATTCAGAATTGCAGTACAAATACAAATTATTTAATCATTTTTTATTAGAAATGATTTGACAAAAAAAGATAAACTTTATTCATATTCCTTGTTTGTCTTTTTTTTTTTTTAATATCTATTAAAAAAGTAATACCCCGTATACCACCAATAAAAATGATTCCCTCAGAATGAAATTTGATCGCAGCGGTAACTCTGATTAAGCATGACATCCAATTTTGGTTCTTTAACCCGTCAAACACAAGCCCGACACAAGCATAATAATTTTGTGAGCTCTGTCAGACGCATGCGCTAGAAGCATTTATTTCAATGAATTCGCCTCAGCGAAGTGATGTCAGCCTTATTTGTTTCCTTAAGACCTGTGAAGAGGTGGTTATGCAAACATAATTTTAATCATCCTCTCAGGCGCATGCGCGGGAAGTAATAATTCCGATTATTTGGTCCTAGCGAAGTGTTGCACACTCAACATGAAAGCATTAAAAGCTGTTACTTCGCATGGAAAGTAGTATTGATGTGAAAATAAGCTACTGCTGGCTGAATTATTCACAAAGGAGGTGACCATAGTATAGTTTCTGTTTCATCGTTAAAAAATATTGTCACGTTAAGAAATTCGAATGTTTTCAAAAATTATCTTAGTATGAAGCTTTCATTACTCAGCAGATTTTTAATTACATTTTAAACGTTTTTTAATATCTATACTATATAGCTACTTTCAGTTGAAAAAACTAAATGATGGTCGTTATTGTTTATGTTTTTTATTTTGGCAAATTACCTAGTGTTTTTAAAAAAGATACAAATTAAAATTGCCTGTAAATGGTTTGTGTACAAAATGAAAAATATGTACATATTTTATGGAGCATAAAAGAGTGTTTTATATTTTTTCTCAAATCAAAGCCTTTCGTTTTTAAAAACAATCGATTTCAATGAAAAAGGAACTTACATATATATTTTAATTGTTGTCTCACAAAATGTATGTTTGTGTGACCACTTCCATGTTTTCTCTGATGAGTTATCATGGAAACATTAAAAATTAAAAAAAAAAAAAAAAATAACTTTAAGTAAAAAAACTCTCTTGCAAGCAACAGACAAATGGTCACCTGTATTTTTTAAATTAATTCAATTCATCAGGAAATCCCAAGGAAGTTTTTAGGAAGCTAATTTCAGTTTCAAGTGGTACCAATTTGACACTCATTTTTCATATGCCATTTTTCATTTTTCAATACTTAAGGTGCTCGACTTTCAACCCAACCATCCTCGGTTCAAATCCCGCAAAATCCATCAAGTAAATAATGTGTTTTTTTCAGATATAAATAATTATTGTGCATTAAATTTCGGAAGAAAATCATTACTTGCATGAAAATAAAGGAGACAATGTAGAAATAAAGAATTTGTTTTTATTTTGTTTCGCATTCGAAAAGGCTTCTCCTAGGCCTTGACAAGCCTTTTATAAGGGTTTTTAGATGTGCCTATCGAAACACTTGAACAAAAGTACACTACTACATTTGCAATGTTTGAATGTAGTTTTGTTCTATAAGGCCTTAGCGAAATAAATTGAGTACTTCCAATAAACCTGTAAATGAAAAGCCTCTCGAGCTTCTCAATATGGGCCAAATGTGTTTCTCTAAGGCCTTATAGAGTCAAATTTGCTGATTAGGAAATAACTTCGGTAGACCTTTACAGAAGTTAAATTGTTAGTTGGGACTTGAGCATTAGTACTTTTAACGTGGTCACAATTTATAGGTCGATTTTAGTTTATGTGAACATTTTTTGTCACACATGTCCGTTTAATTTAATAAGAACAGAAATTTCATATATTAAAGCCTCAAATAAAGCACCATCTTAAAACTAATGGACTTTCTGTTCAAAATATAATTTAGCCAATAGTAACAGGTAGACAAACCTAAAGGCTATTATTGAAGTAAAAATAATGTAATCCTATCAGTATTTAAACCAATTTTCCTGGAAAACCTGTAGAAAAATGCTGCAGTATTAATCATCCGAGTCCATTAAACTCAGGTTCACCCAAAACATCAGCAGAATAAAGCCATGATTGAACAAAAAACTGAATTTCACCAGAATTTTCACAAACTAAATGAACTACATATATGTATGTATGTATATGTATAAATTTGTTGTATTTTGTACCGAAATATTAATGTGTATAAAATTGATTTTTCGGAGAAATAAGGACTCACGTAGGTATACTATATGCAACATGATGGAACATCCTATTTGCTCTGCTCCACTTGGCACAATTTCAATCTAATTTCCTTTCGCTTATGCATAAAAAGCCTTATCAGGACAAAAGCCGCCTGTAAAACATATTAAATATGCCAAAGCGACTGATGATGAAAAACCGAATACAAAACAACATCACATCAGCATTACAAGCACACAAGCACCCGCACCCAATATTATACAAGACTATAGTATTGTTGTTGATTGCCCGGGTATTTGTTATAATGCACCCTTTCCGCTCGCTCCATTCCGCTATCCAAAGGCCCCAATAACGGTTAGCTGGAGGACTTTGTATCGTACTAAGTGAGCGACGCAGCAGTAAATTAATTGAATTTGCCTCTGTGTTCCTCGTCTTTGTGTATTGAGAGTATACAACATGGAACCAGCTACCAGCCCCAGCTCCAGCAATATATCTCTCCATAGTTCTGGCCCCCGTATCCTCATTCACATCTGCATCGCATCACTAGCTTTATTTTTCTATTTGTGTATGGTGGTATGTGTATTATTTTTCTCTATTTTCAATTTTCTCTTAATCAGATAAACTGTTTTGCATTAGACAAATTTGTTCTATGTGAAGGATGGGTGCATCCAAAGACTCTTCTAAAAAGCGTCTCCCTTCTAGCTCCTTTTGGTCCGTGTCGTCCTGCGGGTTGTTGTGTTTGACCTTTTTTTTGAGTTTGGTGAATAATGCACCAACAGGGTTGGGAAGAACCATTTTGGCAAGTCAAACCACGTTCTATAGAGGGGTCAGGTTTATAGTCCATTCCCGCGCGTCGATTTCCACTTTACCTTTGAAATTCCATTCAAACCCATAGAACCCTCATCATATAAAATCCTGGCTCGCGTATTTATACTGCAGTATAGGCTAAAGCATAGTGATAGAGTGAGAGGGAATATCAACAAAAACTTCAAAATCCCTCAGAACATAAATTTGCACATGCACTAGAGCCAGCAGTGGTCATTAATATTGGAAAAACCTTTTTCTACGGATAATGATGATGCGGATGGTGTATGTGTATATATATGTATGTATTAAGGGTGTATAGAATTCCCGAAAGTGCATTCTCACACTCTCCCTAGCATGCACTTAACAGACGTGTATATTTCTCTCTCTTACTCTTTTTTTTTTTTTTTTTTTGATAAAAAGTGGCGCCCAACGGTCAGAGATGTTATCGAGTTGAAAATGGTTGTAGAGATAAATCTTATTTTGAAGAAGGTTGCTTTTTTAAATGTGGGGAGGAGTGAAAGTTTGACACAACATAACGTTGGGAATAAAAATTAATTTACGTTACGAAAGGTTTTATTAGTTCGAAATTATATACAAAATCTATGGAATCGACAGTGTATATGTTCTTTTCTTTTTTCATGTTAGATTTTGGATTGTATATAAAACTATGAAAAATAGGTATCTACAATTTATGGAAATTTCAAAAAATAGTTATTTGGTAGATTTGAAATTAAACCAAACACTTTAGAAATACATATACAGGGTGTCCAGTAAATAATGGATATCCTTGGAATGCCTCATAGTAGACTTTATGACCGTCCTGAAAACTAATACAAAAAGTCTATCCCAACCACAAGAAAAGATATGTGCATTTTTTTCTTGAGTGCATTATTTTTTGCGTTACTTTACGTTTCACTACTACAAGTGAATGAATTCTAGTGTTTTTTTTCGTAGCAATATTTAACATTGCTTGTGCCAAAACATAAGAAAGCTAAATCTGCAATACTAGAGCCATTTTAGCAAAAACAAAAGTTTTCAAAATTAGCACAGTAAACGTGAAAATAATACTATGCGTTGAAATGGTAGATTTCTGGTTGATTGCCTGCCTTTATAATGTTGTCCTTATGATAAATCCAAGCTTTAAACTTCTAAGGCCGAATGCAACATTACCAAAAATGTTAACAAAGTGCAAAAAAACGGCTACATTTTCAAGCTTGTTTTGAATTATACCTCTTCAATTGGCCATTTAAAAAACCATCAAATATTTTGGACGTGGTTATTATTAATCGAATACAGCAAGCCAATCAGCTTCTCAGAGGAGGTATGCAATCTTGTGCCAGCCGCTGCATTACAAATATGCCAGAGATACAGGCAGATGGACATGAGGTCTGGGCCAATTTTATGGCCACCCCGTTCACCAGACCTAAATCAACTTAATTTCTGTATTGGGGCTGCATTAAGAAAATTGTGTACAACTAGCCCATCAGGTCCTTAGAAGAGATGAGAAATCTTGGGGAGGCAGCTGCATTACAAGATTCTGAGCAAAAATTAACAAGATTATTATAAGATTTTCATTTATTCGGAGGTCCAGAACCTGTTTTAGAATGGATGGGAAACAGTTTGAGCATTTGCTTTAAATTAAAAAGGAATATCTACTTTTGTTTTTGTTTTCTTACTAAGTGATCAAGTGATTGAAAGTTGGCTCAAAACTCAAAAGACTATTTGTTTGAAGAAAATAACAAATAAACGTAATGCAACTGCGAAAATATTTTATGGTTTTGTTAGGGCTCAATAGACCAGGTAGCCGTTTTTACACTTTGTTGACAATTTTGGTAATGTTCCAATCGGCCTTAGCAGTTAAAAGTTTGGATCTATCACTGGGATAATATCATAAAAACAGGCAATCAATCAAAAATCTACCATGTTGGACGCATGATATTATTTTCACGTTTAATTTGCTAATTTTTAAAACATTTGTTTTGCTAAATTGACTCTCTTGTTGCTAATTTTTACCAATAACTTCCTATTGGTTCAAGATGCAATAATAAATTATACCATTTTGAAATCCGCATTTAACGGGCATATTTTTTAAATAGTTGGCCACTTAGGTATTCATGCATTTTTTTTATACCAGAGATGATTTAACTTTTTCAAAAATTATTTTCTTTCACATTTTGCATCGAAACCCAAAGTTCAATCATTTTTTTCTCTAGGAATTCCAACAGTTATTATAATTTTTGTCTGCTTATGTTTTGGCACAAGCAATGTTTAATATTGCTACGAAAAAAAAAAAACGGTAGAATTCATTCACTTGTAGTAGTGTTATTCAAAAACGTAAAGTAACGCAAAAAGTAATGCACTGAACAAAAAAATGCACATATCTTTTCTTGTGGTTGGGATAGACTCAGGACGGTCATAAAGTCTACTATGAGGCATTCCAAGGTTATTCTTTATTTACTGGACACCCTGTATATTTTTCTCAAGAAAATTACTTTCGAAATGAAATTGTAAGGGTGCCTTTGTTGAGGCTAGGTAACCCTACACGTCTTAGATTCGATAAGCACCGAATATTAAGAGGAAGACTTTAAATTATAAATATCACTCATGTTACATCCCTGCTATTTGGTTTTATTAGTAGTATCAATAACAACAACAAAAAAGGCAAAATACAAAAGCAAACTGGCTAAGCGAGCTTTCTGGTCGAAATCAACAAATAGCCATTGACGGAGAACGGGTAAGGGCTAAAATACAAGGTTCGATCCTCCCTACATACGTTCCGTTGATAAAGTTAAATAAATTAAAACGACAAAATTGGCATAAATGTACGTGTGCAAAATTTGATTTTGGTACAAGAGGGCACATTTAACTTGCTCCACTCGAACCATTTTCACATACCTATCCGTCCCTACCCACAGAAGTATACCTACTATATATGCCATCGAAATAGTGCTGGGGCTCGAATTTTTGCTGCGGGTATCCTTGCACACTTCCGACTTCCGTTTTTGATTCCTCTCCTATACTCTCTTTTCCACTTCATGGTTATTGGTAGTTTGAGGGGGGGTAGCGGGCAGGCAAGTATATACGGTTTGCAGCAACACTCTAGTCTATATGCAGTGTTCGGTGCAATTTGTGCAAAATTTCGCTGCCGGATTTCTGCGTTTATTTATTTTATTTCCCTATATCACTTCTCATCCTGCTGCTGTTCCATAATATGAAACAAGGTGAGTTTTGTGCCCCCGCTATACTGTTGCCGTTTATACATATAGACAGAGTGAAAGCTCGCCAGCGGGCTTTGCTCTGTTTCAGCTTGTGCACCATTTTAGCCATATCGTTGTGATAGCTTCACTTTGGCACCGTTTCTGTCGAGTGTTGTGGCATTTCTCTCTCGTTCTATTTCTCTTTCCCTTTTTGAATATGCCATGCCGGGGGAGTTTAATGAAGTGCATATTGCATTACGATGCCATTACTATAAATTACTAATGACATAACGGTGGTATGGATTGGGTGTATCGTGTTGTCTATATGCATGTATATTTTGTGTGTTTGGTTCTATGTTCTATAAAATGGTTTAAACTGGTGCTGCGCCTATACACATACCTAACCTATTACTATACATATAGACAGAGATGCACTCGTGAAAATTTACATATCAGCCCTTTGAAAGCGATGAATATGTAATTTTTTAGTTGAACGAATTTGGGGTTGATTGAGGCGTGGTATAACGTGAGGCAGGATATATGAAAGAATGAGAATCAGTGAATGTTGTAAGGATCATGGAAATCGGCTTAGAAGTTCGTTTCAAATGTTTTTTTTACCCTATACTTTTCCCTGATTCGTCAAATAAAATCAGTTGAATTTATAAAATATTTAGTAGCATTAGGAAGACCAAAGATTTTATACAAACTCTAAGGGGTGTTTGTTCTGGTAAAAAGATACCATTTTATTTGGAAAAGTTATTCAATAAAACAACAGAATTGTAAGCAAAATTTATTTAAAACTAAATATTAAAAATAAAATAGATACATTTTTTTCTATAAAGCTTCCATTTGGAGCCAGAAAATGAAACTCTAGTTGAATAATTTGTTTAATTTTTATAATTACTCAAGGTAATTTATAAGAAGTTTGTTTCTTAAACGAATTTAAGATTTTTATTTCAATTTTTAATTGCATAGATTTATTAAATTTAACTGAAGCTTATGACTATGTAAAGGCTCTATAAGAATAGTTAGAAAGTAGGCTGATTTGACCTACAAACAAATTACTTAAAGAATTCCATTTAAACAATGCACAATGTTTAAACACAATTAATTAGGAACAAAATGGAGGTAAATAGTTTCAATTTGAAGGCATATAGCTTCAATTTGTAAACAAAACTAAAATCAATGAAAATAAATTTATGAATATTCTGAATATCTAATGCTTCTACGATATTAGTCTTTATTTTATATAAACATCGGTTAACGAATGTTAAGAAAGTTAAGGTTGGAAATTTTCAAACAATTTAGGGACACGTCATTCTTTCTATGAAAAAAAAATATTCAATGGAAGCTTATTAAAAACCTAGCCTTCGCTTAGTTTTTCAATGAAAACGTCTGATAACAAACATTTTAATATATCTTCACGGAATATAAAATTAGTATATTTCCTTTTCCCTAACATCAAAACATAGGCTTATACAAATGAACATTCTCTTAAGGTTTCGATTAGAATGTAATCTTTATGTAATTGGTTTAATAGGTTAATACAATTTCTTGTGAATACAGTCTTAAAAATCCACATAGTGGATTGGTAAAAAAAAATGTATTGCTTAGCGTTAAAGTAAAATTAATGATTTTATGTTGAAATTGAATGTAATTTCATATTTAAAGCGCCAAAAAGATTATTTATCACATATCTATTATTATATAAATTTGGCACAATTCTTTGTCCCCTTTCACACGGTGAAACCAGTTTCTGAAGATTATTTTTGACTTTTTCCTTTAATTGTCTTGTACCTATCACACGAAGAGACAAAAATTGTCAGAGATTTTTGTTTGTTTCCTTATAAAGTCTATTGATTGAAGGTACATTACGCACAGAACACAGTTCGGGGACTTTTTTCATTACCTTACTTCTTGCCCTTCTCGCCTACAAACTCCCAGTTGCTGGGTAACTCAGTTTACTTGTGTGAAAAGGGGACCTAGATTATTTAATGATATTAGTGAAGCATTTCCGAAGCACTTCTTTGCATAAAGCAGTTCGTAAATATAATTGTCTATTTGAAATATGTTATATGTTATGTAAGGATAATTATTTCGGTCAAATGATAATACTGTTCACGAAATTTTTCAGAAGCCTTTAAGGACTGATAAATTCAAATTCAGATGGGTATCTATGAATTTTAGGTATTGACTCTCACCAAATTCATACAGTCTTTGTCAATTTTTCTGATCTAAATTTGTACCTTATCAAATTTCTACTCAATAACTAAACAAACAAACGTTTATTTTATTATTTTTTTTGTATTAGTCAAACTTGAATTAAGCAATTTTTTTTTCGATATCACTTTCTCATATAAAAAATAACACTCATGAGCTTTTAGCACGATACAAGAATATCCACCTTATTAAGCCAGCACTCCCCCTCCCCACAGCTCCATCGTCCTATCAAAACAAAATAGCATTGCCATTAAATAGCCAAACAAAGGGCAATAACCACAAAGGTATTTTTCATTCTAAACGCAAGCCTTGCCCATATTTAAACCCTATTCCAATCCAACCAACCTCCCAAAAAAAAGCATTTTTAATCAACGGTTTATCGCAACCTCTGAAGCCGTCTTCCCTATATTGGTCGGTCAAATATTTATATACTCGTACCTATATATCGAGGTAAGAAGACAGTCAAAGGCCATCATTGATGGTCATCAATAGAAAGTCAAAATGATACAGTTGACTTGAACATGAAAGGATGGCCCACACCTCTTTCAGTGTAGGTAAGTATAAAAACGGGCAAAATATACAAAAACAAAGAATTCACTAGTATAAACAGAACAAAATGGAAAACCAACCCTCATCGGTGGTGAATGTTAATGCATTATGGTAGAGGAGTATAGCGGTATAGACGTAACGTATACGTTATCTATATGAATATATCTTAACCCGCAGGTAAAGGTATACCGATTGATATTATCATTATATGTTGTGGCCCGAACACAAAAACCTGGCCATGAGAATATTTTGAAGGACTAATTAACATAATGGATTCATTCATGGGGCTATATAGATTGGCCGAGAAGATGAGAGCGAGAATAGCAATAGAGCTTGAATGCTCATTTGCATTCAAATCATGGTTCAGAGCTCCTCACATAGAGAGAGAATAATATGCGGATGTGCGTTTATGAAATGTGATACCCATCAGTTAACCAACGTTTCTCGTATACTATACTCTTCCCACAGGACTCGTTTAGGATAACAAAATGGAATGGAATGGTGGTGATGTAATAATAAAAAAAAAACAACAACAAAAAAACTTAAAAAATTGTCTAAAAAATCATCAGAAAACAAAAATGATGCCCAAGCTCATATATATTTATTTTTTGATCTGTACACCGCTTATCGGTTAGCTCAAGCGATAAAAGGGTCAAAAATGGTCTTTACACTTCATGTGCGGGGGTAGAAATTCTTGATGTTATTTTTGTTCATCTTTATTTTATTTTCATACACAAAAATATGTCCTTTGGGCCATAAAGGCCAACTTCCTCCAAATTGACTCTTTCATAACCCTTTTTTGTGTCTCATTTTCAACTCAATGAACTCCATTTCCTATCTGGAAGAAAGGTTGGGGGATAAATGCCAACACGTGTGGGCATTTGACAAGAGTCCAAAAAAAAAAAAAAAAATACTAGCACAGACAATTTAATTGACAAAAAAAGCAGTAAGGGTGTATTGACTTTGGTAGGCAATATAATAGGAGCATGTGAAAAGACCGATTTAACTACTTAAGTGTTCGAATATTTCGTAAGAAATTTCAGGCTATATGAAATAAATCTTCTTAGGGAAACTGCTAAACTCAAGACACAGAGGCCCAGTTTTTCAGTATGAAATCATCCAAATCTCGGGTTGAGACTTGAATTGATGAAATTTCTAGTTGCATTCCACCTATTTTGGAATTTAAACTGTGTTAAAAATATTTCAGGCGCCATTTTCGTATAAGAATTTTTTTTCATCGAAGTGAGTAAAACCCTTTAAGTTAATAAAATTAAACCTTGTTTAAAATTAATCCAAAATCATATAATAAAAAGCAACCAGGCTTAAAATAACATAAAATGAATAGCAAAACAAATTGTTTAAAACATTTGCATAATAAAACAATGTATGAAATGATGCCTCTTATTTGATAGACTTACTTTAAGATATTAAATTGTTATAAATTTACCCAAATTAATAGTAGAATTAATTAAATTAAAACACATTGCCATTTATGCAAAATTATTTTTTTTTTTCAATAAAAAGTGTCTAAAATCTTCAACTTAAAACAAATTTAAAACTTGTTTAAAATTCTTCCAAAAATATCATTTAATTATTGTTGGGCGCCATTTATGTTCAATATTCTTCCAGCTTAATACTAATTTTTGGGCACCATTTCTATCGTTGTAAGATATTTTTTTTTTAAATCAAAGTACCTTAAATATTTAATGTTTCAAAATTCTTAAACATTCCTCCATCATAAAATCTACTTATTGTTGGGAATATTTGTTTTGATAAAATTGACAAATATCCTCAAAGTAAAATAACTTGTTTAGCATTCTTCCAATACAGAAAGAACTATTTGTTGGGTGCCATTTTTCTCATCAAGTGACTGGTTGGATGCCGTTTATGTCAGATTATTCTAAAATTCTCAAAGTTGAACATATATTAAAGCTATTTAAAAATCTGTCAGATATCATCTACGTTTTGTTGGGCGCCATTTACGAGAGATTATTTTTTCATCAAACTGACTAAAAATCATCTTATACTGATTTAATATGCTTAAACATAGAATTGTTAAGTGTTTGGTATTTTACCAAAATAGTTTAGCTTATAATATAGATTTCATGGCCGTAAGATTGAACTTCATATTTAAGGAAGCCGGAAACCCCTTCAATACCTACTATTTTCCATCAATCTTTACTCAAAACTTCTTCCTATTCATAAATGCACCGTCATCTTTATAGCTATGGTGTACACAAATCATCAAAATAATTGCGCTTTATCAAATCTGCATGCTACCATATATAATTTTTTGTTTGTTCTCTCTTTCAATGGCCTTATTGTATTCGCAGTTAAATCCATGCATCGTCATCATCCTAGTCCTTCTGCTAGCTTTTTCCTATTATTATCTCTGCATTCAGGAACTAACTTTATGCTGTAGGTATATGTACCTATACCAACCATAATACTTGCGCTCAAAATAACTATGCACTTGTTCGGAGTTTAAAGCATATCTATCTAGAACTATCCTTAACTGTTCTGACGAGGACAGTTTACTTAAAACCATTTGCTATCGCTAGAGTTTGATTTTATACTTTAGATTTGAAATCAGGACTCTTGGTTGCATCATGTCCTTGTCAAGATATATAACCCATTCAATAGCTCAGTAACAACAACTATGCAGTTGCATTTATGTAAAGTGTGTTTTGTGTGGTGTATGTGCCTGCCTGTGTGTGTATGTGCTTGTGTAGTGTATGTTCTTCAAAATGCGTATATAGATTCAATAATTGTCCATTGAAAATGGGATGTGTATTAGCTTAGCAAAAGTCTCTATTTGACTACCCAATATAAATAGGGTGATGTTGAACTACAAGTCTATAGTGTGGTGCGGTGTGGTGTGGTATAGTGCAGTTACCTCTCTTGCAGTATAAAAGTCTACAATGCACTGTATATTTCATTCACTTCAATGAACCAATGGTTGACATAAACACAAACAGATATGCCATTGGAATGCTTAAATTGTAAAGGGTGCACAGATATTTTTTTGCAACAGAAACAAACAACTTTTTTTTTCAGATTAGGATTTTTACCTTTTGCAGGATATTTAAGTCTCTTTTAATAGTCGTAGTGTCATAAAATATTATAAAGAAATATTTAAAATTATAAAATCAGCTAAGAAATATTTAAAATGATAAAATCATTGCCTGGTCACACTACTCAATTTTTTGTTTGTGTGTATGATTATTACTTCATAGAAGTTGTTGACATTTTTGTTTGGAGGACTCTTGAGTGTTCTTCCACTTAATTTAGAGGGAAAGAACTATCAAAAAACTTTTTAAAAATTAACCAGATTGATGGTCACCCTATTTTGTGGAGTAACTAAGTGGTATGTCTAAGATTTTTAAACATTTAAATGTGGTTTGTTATATAAGCTAAGTAATTAAAAATTGTGTGATAAACCACAGTTTTGTATATTTACTTATACCATTGAGTTTATAAACATAGAGGAACCACCTCATAGTTAAGTTATCGCCAATCAAGGTGGCGCCCTCATTTGCATCTAGAATAAGAACCAGTGATAATCAATACAAGAGCCATTTGCTCCTTTAGGTAGACTATTTCCACCTTTAGGTAGACTATTTGTGAAAATAGTGAGAAAATAGTCTACCCTAAGGACAAAATGGTTCTTGTATTGATAATCACTGGTTCTTGTTCTAGACAGAATAAAGGGCGCCACCTACATTGGTGATAACTTAACACTCAAGTGGTTCCTCTATGTGTATAAGCTCAATGCTTATACTCAACGTAGTTTACAAGCAGTGTTACCACTGGGACTCATATGAGTCAAAAGGGACTCATTTTTTTTTCAACTTGGCTCAATGACTCATCTTTTTTAGATTTAACTCATTTTTTTAAGAGTAAAAATAAACACTTTGAGCCTTACCAATAATCAAATTAAGTGACGAATTAAATATTTCTGTAAAGTGAACCATTGGTATGGAATCTAACTACGTAATTAACTCTACATGGTACGACCTTAATATTAATGTTAACTCTAAAATCTAAATAGTGAATCAAACATGGGATTGACTTTAAAAAAATAAACATTCCACAAATAGTACTTTATTTGTGATCAATACAAATAAGGTTAATTTACTGGAATATTTAAGTCCTTTGTAAATATGATTATTGGTAAGTCCCTTTTTATAATACGGTTAAGCCAATTTTTAAGTTCAAGCGCTTTTATTTCTTTGCTGAAAAAAATTATGTTAAATAAGTTAGTTTAATAATATTTATGAAATAAATATATTGTTTTATGATTTCAAAGTAATTATGTTTATTTATAAAAAATGAAAAAAGTCTTATCATACACCTTGAACAGATTTTTTATCGGGACTCATTTATTTTCAAAGTGACTCATTTTTTCGGCGTCCAGGACTCATTAAAAAATTAAACTTGCAGTAAGACTGTTTACAAGTTACCGGAACATTTTTAAAATGTTTTTACTTTTGAATTCTGGTGTACCACTTTTTGGTTTGTGTATTCACTAAATTATTATTCCATATAATTTTATCACACAGCATATTCTGCACATAATTGGCTTGTTTCAAGTTCAGAAGGAAGATGATGTACGAGATATGAGAGCTTAATTACCCTCTTTGTACTGTTTTCCCAACAAGGTTTGTGTATTTGCTGGATTGTTGGCTATGCTGAATGAGATAAGAAAAAATATAAATTTATTTGTAAGCATGTATACAAATTATAACCATGATACTATGTTGCAGCATAAGTAGAATACGTCGACGCACACAGGTATAAAATATTCCAACAGTAAATTTAAGTACTTTCGTGAAGAAGGTAATTCTTATAATTTGGTTCTGGTTTGTGCATCAGCTATATCGCTCAAACAAACAAGATTCTGTTGGTCATAAAATTTTATTTCTTTTATGTTCAAAGTCACCCTGTATCCAATTGATTACTTTTTTTTTGTGTTGTATCCAACCAAACCATCAACATAAAGTGCGTAGTATGCATGTGTACCTATTTGGTTTGGTTTGGAGCTTCGATATTGTGAGCAAAACAAAACAACAAAAACTAAACTGCTGCTCACGTTTTATTCGAACAATATTCAACGATTTTTTTGTTGTTTGTCCGGATGATGTTTTCTGTCCTAGTTATATCCTACATCCATATAGCTAGCTAGTTCTCAACTCACACAACATGCATGTCCCACAATCAGGATGACACAAAACGAAAAACAGAAACAGCACAACACTACACTACACAACACAAAAAATATAAAAATCACAAAACCAGAGCAAAATACAACGTCAACCTTATGGCATTTTGTATGTGAGAAGAGATTTCTACAACGTAAACTCGAAAAATCTGTAGCGCTTAGGAAAAACAACACATCATTGTGTGTTGTCCTGGCCAGCAAGGCTAAGGATACAATATCCAAACTGATCCACATACGCCCGTCCGTGCATACTATACAATCGCACAGAGAAAATTGAGTAGTTAAACAGGACATGTTGAGGTGGTGGTGCTAACGGTCGGTGGCGATAGGGGGTAGGGTATTGCGACAGACGCCGACAATAGTCCAGAGATCGAGAGTGGAACACCCTTTACTTCTACAACTGTTGTCAAATGATAAATAATTCCTCGAACCAAAGAGTGCAGTGCATGTTGCTCTTCTACTTTGTTTTGTATATGTGTGTATATTGGAATGTGTGTTCATTGAACAAATAGTTTGCTGTTCGTCCCAGTGTAACATTGGCTGCATTTTCAATTGGAAAATCGGATTCATTTGAATTCCTTCTTTTTTTCCGATGCAGCTATGTCCTTCTCATATAACTATATGAACACAAATACTTACACCTATACACACAAGAATACTGCATGCATTGACAAAAGGTTACTTCTGTACTTTAGATTTTCGATTTCTTTTCTGTACTCAATCCGGCTCGAAGGACCACTTTTATTGAATGGTTATGCATATGAAAAAGGCGGGTGGTCTGTGTACATAAACGAGAGATGCGCTTCCTTTAACTACACAAAACATATTTGTTAGGGACTTTTCTCTGAATTGAACTTTCTTTTATTATTATTTGCTTCTTCTTTCTAATATTTTTTTTTTGTTTTATAAATTGTAAGCGGTGCTATGCTGTGGTCAATGGACGATGCAGAGATACAATATTAAAGCAAAACAATAAAATTTGAATGCCAACAAGCTAAAGCAGACGAGGAGTCCTTTTATTCGGTTTGCTGCTGCTGTCTCATGTGATTATTTTTTATATGCAAATGTGATCATCGATAATCGAATGGTGGTTTTGTTGCGCTGGGTGGGTGCAGAAAAAGAAATGGAAGAGAAGCTTTATGATAATCCAACAGATGGTTGAACACTGCAAGAGGATATAAAGGTGAGTTAGATTGCAAATAGTTTTGGTTTTGTATACTGAATATTAAAGAGTTCATAATGCTGCATATATATATAGTTATAAGGGAAATGTTTCAGTTTTTGAGTAAGGGAAAAAGTTGTTTTTTTATTATGAGTTTTTCGTTGGGCGCCATTTAATATTAAAATTTTGAAATTATTCTCATGGTTGAAATTAAAATATTCAAAAATTATTAATTCTTAAAACGTCTTTTTGAAGATATTGAGAGAATTTAAAGAAAATAAAAAAGCAAATTAATAGATAAATATATAACATATATTATTTAATATTTGGTTAACGTCATTTGTAAGTATTAACCTTAAATTATATAAAT
This sequence comes from Melangyna quadrimaculata, assembly GCA_949320155.1. Lineage (NCBI taxonomy): Eukaryota > Metazoa > Arthropoda > Insecta > Diptera > Syrphidae > Melangyna > Melangyna quadrimaculata. The sequence goes on from OX439483.1 coordinate 7,264,457, forward strand.
GATTTTTGTATTAAAAATTAAATTTTGACAGGCCTGAAGAAGACTGTAATCACAGTTGAAACGTCGCTGTGGTTCAATATTAAACAAATACAAATAAACAAGACCTATAGCCCACGTAGCAGTCATATAATGTTAAATGAAATATGTTTCGGTGATTATTTAAAATGCATTCTTCTTCTTAAAGTTTAGTTTTTTGACAACAAGCTTAAACCTGACCTTTATTTTAAGTGCGCTTTACAAGATAAACAAAAAAACTGTTCCATATAACAAGTCAAGATTAGATAACAAATTTTATGTTTTTGTTTTATTTACTGTACCATATGCCAAGTCAAGAGTGTATAACAAATTTTATGTTTTTGTTTTATTTACTTGGACTATATTGAAAAACATTTTATAGAATATATCGAGTTGCCTCTATAGGAATACTTAAATTGATGATTGCGGATTTGTTTGAACGCCAGAATTGCAGTCTTAGATTTAAACTACTTAACCAACTGCAGCCAATGGAGTTTGACTAAATGATAGATTGGAATGGCGTTTACTAAAGTTTCGTTAGAACTGTGTTAAGTAATGGCTTGAACAATCTTAGATTAATTTGTGTTTAAGACTTAATGGGCAATTTTAATTTCAGAAAATATGAACTTATACCAAGGCTTTGAAATAATTGAGATGTTAGATAGATTTTTGGAAAAAAATATAATGAAGGTGGTGTTAACATTTTAAGACCGTTAAATCGAATATAAATTTGCATAAACATTAAATTATTTTGGCGTGGATCTATTTAACGTGTTCAATATGCGTCCAGTTATGTTTTATCAAATTTTTCCAATGAAATGTGGTATAAGTGCAAAATGGCGCCCAACGTGTGAATCGACAATTATTCTCCTGCAATACAATAAACAGGATTTTACCGCCAAAACCAAACAAAAAAATATTCAAATTTTTGAAATACTGGCCTCTTTTAACGAGAAGGTCGTTCATAGAGGTCTAATGACACAATTCAGAAATTAGTTATTCCTTACAAAAACAAGGTGGATACACAATTTAAAACTTTAATAATACTTATGAACTTAAGAAAGTTAAATAAAGACCATTCAACTATATTTTGTTGAAGATAAATGGTGCCCAACGAACTAAAGTTTTGACAGAAATTACAGAAATGTGATTTGGAATAACAAAAAATAATTTCTTAATGGGTACGTTCAGATGACTTCGGGGACTTGCAAGTAAGGCAAGTTTCTAGTCTCTGATTGGCCAGCTGTCGAAAAATTGACTTAAGATTAAGGGAACTTTTACTGGAAAGTGACTGGAAAGTTAGTGACAGTTATCTGCCTTAATTTCAAATTGAATGTGTTCTTGTCAAAATTATCAGCTTTCAAATTAAAAATATGTTTAACTTTTTGTAAATTATCTGTGCGGTCGCGTTGAAGTAAATTGAAATCAAAATTTTCATTACGACGGAATTTTCTAATCCATGTCGTTGATTCTCTTTTTTTTTTTTTTTTTTTTTTTCTTAATATTCAAGAAAATTTCTGAGTTTGATTTTGACAAGTCGAAAAAAATAATTATTTGTGAGACAAATTTGCGTTCAGTAGATGTAGGTGAATGCATATGCAGTCCCTTAAGTCTCCTGAACGTACCCAATAATTTCCATTGGTGTTTTTATATTATTGAGCAATCTGATGTTTAAGAATTCAGGATTTTTTATAAAAAATATTGGAGCTACGGAAGAAGCTTTTTTACAGTTTTGAACATAATGTTTATTGTTTGTATTCCAAATATTTTTGAATTGAAGGAGATACAAAGTAATGGACATCAAATTTAAAATACTGAATGGCGCTCAGTAAATTAAAAAAAAAAACTTACAAAAGTTCTAAATTATGGCTTGTTAAGACATCTCACATTGATATATAAGGTAATACAAATGGCGTTTAAATATTTGGCTTTCAACAAAAAAAAAAAAATACAAATTTGTTTCATCATTCTGAAAGCAATAAATGGCGCCCAACGTGGAGTTGAATTAAACAAAAATACTTTGTTTAACCAGTCTAGACATCTACTCATCATTTAATGCTTTATAAAAATCAAGCTAGTAATACCTATTATAATTAAAAATCCGATCAACTTCCCAAACACAATCCATCTGATTAAAAACGAAATCGAGTAACTTTTCAATCAACCAGAGAGTGTATAGCTCCATTAATTGATGTTTTTCGCTCTGCATATATAGGTTTTCATTAAATAAACTCCATCAGAGTTTTCTTTCAGCACTAAAAAAAATTCTCGTATATATTTAACATCAAACGGGAAAACTGAAATAAAATCACAAACGTCAATATACTTCAACAGCCAACCACCATTACTGCATTTATTTTAGACAAAAGCAATTTCGCTGTATAAGTTTAGCGCTAAAAAAATTGTCCTCTTTTTTTTGCAGTCTTATTTCAGCCTAACTGGGAGGCGTGGCATAAAAACAACATAAACTTCATTTTCTAACAAAAGAATGCAATTTTTATAAAAAAAAAGAAAATAATAAAAAAACGTACACAAAAGGGATATAACTGCGAGAAAGGATTACATTGCTGATATTAATTGCATTGCACTGTGATGTCAGGATATTTCTATGAGTATTTATCCATCTAGTTTTTTCCATTTTTTTTCTTCGTTCTACCTCTCTACAACTTCAGTCTTCTCTTGTTTTCTGTTTTTTGTTTTTTGTTTTTCTATTTATTTAGTTTTCTGCTGTTGAATGGAAAAAATATAGATGAATGATGGTTAAGTGGTGGAGGCAATGGGGAAAACAACATCCTTTGACCATAGAACAAGCTGAATTTGCAGCTTTAAGTCTATACTTCTCTTGCTTTGGCAGAGCTTGTGCACCTAGTCAATCGCTATATCTACCTCCTTCTCTCTCTACCACCAAAGTAGAATCATTCATCCAGAACTTTTCTATTTTAATTTCAACCTCTTGTTTTGTTGACTTTTCTGTTGACTTGGAGTTTAATATTCAACCTCTTTTGCTCTTCTATTCACAGGAACAAGCACACACACAAAAAAATAACAACGGATTTGAAAGGGATATTGTACAGATCTACTATGCTTTTCGATTTTTGATTCTTTGCGTCATCATCATTTGACATTTCACTCGTCAGCTGTTTTCGATGAGAACGAACCAAATGGTTTTTTTCTTTCTTTTTTATTTAAAATTCACATCGTGTGCCTCTGTGTGATATTAATTTTCTGCGAAATGTATCCGCACATCATTCAGTCCGGGATATTCCCATAATCATCATAAATTTATCGAAAAACTGTAATATGATGCAAATTCAACACACTTCAGGACCCCAGTCGAAGGCACCCTCTGTTATATATGCCCAGCTTGCCATGAGACTCACACTTTATAAAATGATGGTGACAACGATGACCTAATTATTATTATTAGAAACATATATTTCTTTTTCCTTCTCTCCCGTGCGAAACCTATGATACAAATCAAATTTTGTCCCATGGCGATTCTTACAATATCCTGTTACATTTGGAAGTCGAAAATTATTACCAAAAACGCGCCACAAAAACGTGGATAAGTATTCTCGTTTGCACTGTGGATAATATGTATTTGTGTGACTGAACACCGATATGTGATTCCTGTGGTGGGTTGTTCCGCTCTGTCGCTCGGTTTCTCTCAGTGGCCATGGCTGCAATTAGGCGTAATTGAAAACTGACCAAACTGTGACATGTAATAATTGTGTTTTGAAATGAAAGCAACATGCTTGTGTGGTTTTGTATTCAGATGTCATTTAACAGAAGTCAGCTGAAGTATCAAAAACAAACAAAATATTATTATTATAATGGAATACCTATATACGGGCTGTTTTTGTAAGGAACTTTGATGACTGAAATTTGGAGTGCCATTTTGATTCCTGGTTCCTGGAAGAAATAATGTTTAAGTTTGTCTTTTGATTTCCCAAGAGCAGGACAAAATTTAATGAATCGGGCAAGAGCAGATTCAAATTATAGTCATATAAATATTTAAAATTTAAGTGGCGCCCAACGTTTCAATTTAAATAACGAAAAAGTGAACTAAATGGAAATAAATGTCTGAAGTGTGAAGTTCTTAAATATTTAAAAAGAGATTTTAGTGAATGTTAGCGCCTAATGAGAACATTTTTTGTGTTTAAAGCAGGAGATTATTCCAATGGCTTTGAACAATTTCATTCTTATGTCTAAAGAAAAGTGTTAAAATTGGTTCTTATAAATACATAACAAACTCACTTCAGAAATATAACTCAAGGTGATGAGATACGAGCATTAAGTCGGACAAAATATTAAATTTTAAATTATCTCAAGCTTTTTAACGAGATTTATTGGAGTTTAGAAATAAGTGTTTCAATCAAAAAATAAATGAAAAAAGAATTTTGTATAGTTGGCGCCCAACGCGGGTATGATTGAATTAAATATTTTTTCATTTACTAAAAATATCATTCACTAATCATTCTGCTTTCACAACTTTGAAATTAAATTCAGAAGTTTTTTTTTTTTCATAACACTCCGCATTGGGCGCCATTTAATATAAATTGTGAATACCTTAAAATTCATACAGTCTTCAATCGTTTTTAAGTACATAATAAAATGTCTCCTTTCATTTTCTCTACGAAACTGCTTTTGGCAAATCGTAACATTCATCTTTAAATCTCTTTTTATTCTGCAATGCAAATCAAACTAAGAAAAGTTTAGTTTTGTTGGTGCTGGGCCAGGTGTTAACAATATCTTTTCTCCTTGTCTTAGGAACACTCCTCTTCAAAGCAGAAATTCGTGGTAGTCAAGTTGAATAAAAGTCTGCAGACTTTCTTTTAACGTAAAGTTGAATACTTCTCCATAAGGCGGGACAGCCCTTCGAATGTCTTTCCACCACAAGCAGAGCAACACTCGAAAAAAGAGTTCTTCTTTGCAGAATTCTTTCTCAATAAACTACAACAAAATTAAATTTACATCGCATAAGACCTTACATATATATGCACACTGCATGCATATATATTTTTTTCTACTCCCAAGGACAACGTGTGTGTGGAGTGTTCCTAAAAAGGAGGTAAGGACACAACTGCTGCAGCTGTTTTTTATTTATATAACCATTTTTTTTGTCAGTCATGTTACTGGTTGGAAAGTCTGCAGGATATTTCGCAACATAAGTGATAGTGCAAAAGACGAAACAATGGAGTACAAAAAAAAAATAAATAAAGTCTGGGAGAATCGTGTGCCAAGTGTTCTCCTTCTCCCTGATTCTTCCAGAGCCACTTCAAAAGAATACCGAGACAAGCGGGAGCAACAACAAGGACGATAACTGCTGTCGATTGACTGCAAAGTTCACAAAAGTCCCGCTACTACATATACAAATACAAAAAACAGAACGATGCAATAAAAAAAAGTCGCGCATTATTACAACAACCGAAAAACAACTTTGATTAAGTGCACTGTAAATATAATCAGAAAGGACTCTAGTGTATTGAGCCCGTCAGGAGGACGTGCACAGAGCTACAACGAAATCGAGGCGCACACACACATGATGTTATGGATGATGGTACATGTATTCGTATATATGGCAGTCGTCGGTCCCGTACGAGGGGGTTTCGATGAATTTTTGCGTAAATTCGTTGGCCTTTTTTCAGCTTGGGCGATTTTTATTTGCTTTTATTGCGATTTTTATGGGCTGCACAGGATGGGCAGGCCAGCAAGCCAGCGAGCCAGCACCACCCCAACCCTTAATACTTGTACTCGCATAATGGCTGGACAGAGAGTTTCCCGCTCCACTTTATATATAGTATATTTCGAGAAACATATTTCTCTTTTAGCTTCTGGCTGTGCTGAGGCTGGAAAATTTATGCAAATGGCTTTCAGTTCCGTTCTAATGAAAACGTGTACGCCGTTATACCGCCACCGCACTTTTCCACCCCACAACCACCCTCTTCAGTGGCGGGCATATATGTTTGTATGCTATAAATGCATATTTAGGGGGGGTGAGCTTGCGAGTGCTGAATGTGCAGCCTTTTCGATTCCCATTTTGTGGGCAATAACGGTTTGGGTGGAGTGGTGGCCGGCCCGGCCGGCGGTCTCTGCGAAAGAGATGGGGTTGGTTAGAAAAACCACCCCCTTCTGCAGCAGCATTGCTTTGCATGGTTTTTCGGGATTGTATCCGATGGTGATGGCAAAGCAGCACCGGCAATGGTGTTGCGCTGCGAATTAAGTGTCCACATCTCGGGCGCTATTCGCACTTCCTTCCCTTCTATTATTGTGGTCATCATTCATTTCCTGTGTGGCGGGCAGTGGTTTGAGTTGGGAACAATTGCGTGGTTTATAGACTAAACTTCTATGTAAGTATAAGTATGTATATAATGCTTGGTGTGCACAGTACGTTATAGAACTACACAGAAGCGAAGAGTATAGTGCGAGGGTGACAAATGTTCTTAACGAGATGGGAGTTTGCATAGAGATTCCTGTTTCATAGTTTTCGCAATAAAAAGAATTTAAGTTAACTGGGAGGAATTAAGTCCCGTCGTTGATTGTGCGGTAATACCTTGTATAAACATTGAAATAAATGTGAACCTGCGTTGGTGATGGAATTAAAGAAAACTTCCTAGGTATGTGTTACGGGTATGTAAGTTATTGTGTGAAAGCATCGCCCATCGTTAGATTGATCACTTTGAGTAATCTTATTGTTTCGCTTGCATAAACAGAGTAGTATGGGGATTCAAAACAAAAACCGCAAGGATTAGTGATGATTATAACTGTCAACATGCATTAACTTTTGCTGGTTTAAAGGTTTTCTGTTGGTTGGGAAATGGTGGGTATGAAGGACCATTTCAAGTTTGAAAGACTTTAAGTTTGTTTCCACTTAGGTCCGTGAGATATATGTTACTTTAAAAATTTTCATTTCTTAAGCAAATTTTGTAAGGAATTTACAAAACTTTATTTTTTTTAATTTTGTATGTCGTAAATTTAGATATAATGCTGAGTAATCTGACTTTAATTTTAATGTAACTGAGAATCAATTTAGGTTTTTTGCTGGTTAAATTATCCTACGTTGTTTGTAGAATCATGGCCAAATATACAACACAGGTTTATTTTTTACAAAGTTCAAGGTTTTGGACCCACTGAGCAGCAGAGAGATCATAATGGTTTCTCTTAGAATTAAAAACTACAGTCGCATGTGCATATGTGCTCAAGGGCTAAGGCTACAGCATCAACTTCAGGTTAATATTTGGTATTCATATTTGCATCGGCTAGGTGCCGGAAAAAATGCCTTAAAAAAAAAAAAGGGTTAGGGCTTAGGCAGGGCACGAAGCCTCAATACGACTCTGTTCCCAACTTAAGAAAGACATATAAAAAAAAAACTCTCTTTCTAACAGGATTCTTTGGTCATGTTAGATTTGCTTAGTGGGCCTTACCCTTATGATACTTTTAAGTAAAAAGTCCAGAAGCCTCCTTACTAAAAAAGAGCTCTTTTTATCCCGTTTCATTACCGAAAAAAAACAGAAAATCCTCTTCTGATAATTTTGAGAATCCAAGTATGCTTAAACGTCAAAACCAAATTCGTAGTTTTTTTGTTGATACAAAGCAATGTCTGTATGATCCATAGAATCAAAGTCCCAATTATAAGAAACGAACATCCTTCGTTTTTTTTCTTGGAGTGGTGATAATGTCCATCCCAAAACAACATTATGACCCACGGCTGTTATTAAAACTCATAATTGTCATTAAGATCTACACTTAAATGGCGCCCAACGAATACGTTTTACATACAAAAAAAATGGTTTTTGTAGTCACATCCACGCACTTATAAATAAACTATTCTTCTTAAGTCACGCTGATGATCAAAGACTTGATTTCTTTCCTCAACGCGACGAAATGGCTCTAGGACAAATTTCGGTTACTTCTGCATCATATCTTTGATCGATTCCCTATGATCGCAAGATAGCGGAGTTCGGGTGGGGGTTCGTGGTGCACAGCGGCCGGATGATCATTCGATCAGCGATCAGTGGACACTCCGGCGCCAGCCAATAAACTGCCTAGTTGGGCAAACTGTGGATGGTGCGGGTGCGGGTGCGGGTGCGGGTGCTGGTCTGAATGATCCGCTTTCTGATGATTGGGCTAAAAGCTACTCAATCATTCCACGAGTAACAAAATTCTTCCAGTTCCATTCTGAATTCAAATAAAAATGGACGATATCCTGAGGATGCCCACAATCTCCCTTTCAATTCCATCCATAGGTTCTAACGAGTTATGGTATCAAAACGGCGCACTTCAGCGCTAATTGGGCTTTGGACTAGGCTGCCTGCGGCCGCCATTTCAACCTACCTAAGTCATGCCAATACGCCCCGACCAACTTCTTTTGACACCAGTAACACATTATAAATGTCTCAAAGTGGCTTTAAAAGCAGCCACCGAAAAATTAAAGAAGAATACAAATTCGAATCCCAAACTATTCCACCAGCTTACACCTTCATCTGACTGAAACGCTAGAAGCAACCGCTTGCATTTCAAAAATTTACAAACATATGTAAAGTATACTGGCATTCATAGCACATAAAATTCCCCTCCAATTTTGATGATTCACTATCCTTCTTATCAACAATGATAAAATCTTCGGAATATGGTTACAAAAATTAATTTCGACTGTTTCATATCTTTTGCTCGACCTCAAACTTCCTTCCACTCCTAAATTTTGATAATCAAAAGTCACTCAAAGTCATCAATTTCTTTCAAAAATCTTTGACCCTTAACCTAATACATGACCTTCCATCAAGACTCTCACAAAAACAAAAAAAAAAAAAAAAACAAACAGAACCTTAATAATGATCGTAGGTACTCCTAACCCAGTTATTATTTTTTGTTTGTGCTTTTTCACAAAGTAAAATAAAAAACAAACTAAAAAGTAAACACACCTAATAAAGGGAACAAAAAAAATCTGAAAAAGAATCATCATCAATCATAAGAATGAAAATTTATATAACATCCTCCTTCTCTTTTATTGTCAAGGTAAAAAATCACATGCCCTGGAGGAGCGACTTTATCACATATATCGTTCCCTTAACTACTATACTACCACTACTAGAGCACCCTGCAAGTACCTACATCTCTCTACATTCGGCAAAGGGATAAATGTCGCATATCCATATGGTGGCAACAACATGGCGGTGGCGACTACTAAGGTACAAGTACAACATCGAATGAGAAAGAAGCAAGCGTGTGCATAATTTTTGTGTTTCTCCAACATTATGATTGCCGACTGTATGACACATGAGTGTATGTGAAACAATTTCCATTCCAAAAGCGCACAAGGATACTTAGATAAAGCAACCTATGTATATATTTTTTATGAATACTAGAGGAATCCTGACGACGACATATTAAGAAGCACCACACCGTTCGTTGCCGTTGCCGTTTGTTGTCGTCATCGTGCCACTGTGTTATGAAACACAAAAGATTTATGATCATTCATATTAAAAAATATGTTTAATGTCATTGTCCTTTGGTTCGAGGATAATAATAACGAGGAAGAATAACACCGTACAGAATAAAACAAAAAAAGAAAACAATACACCAACCGAATAGGGACTAAGTGTCGCGTGATAATAACGATAGCACCGTGTACAATTGTTCTTAAAATATCAAAAATCGACGACAGAACTCTGCGGCATAGTGAGAAGGGCAAAAGGATATCTACAGAAAGGACTCACACTTTTTTGTTTCCTGTTTAGAGCTGTCAGTTGTTGTGATTGTAGAACGTAGAAGTGATCAAATGAATTATAATGTACAAATGCCACAAGAGTTTAAACGCAAGAAGCTTGTCCCCGACACTCTATTATGTCAGGAGTCTTGTGCTTGTGATCCGGCTCGAAGGACCAAATTTTAAAGTGAAGGGAAATCCATTCATTCTCTGGGATAAATTCGTGTCGGCGACGACGGCATCATCTGCAAATGATTTATATATAAATACTTTTATTTTTTGTTTTGCTTTTATTTTCTGTGATTATCCTTGACGTTTAAATATCCTAGAAAATAATTTAAAAAAACACAAACAACAACAAAAAAAATCATGAAAAAATCCTGTGAATTGCTTAAACATTTTATTTTAATTAAACTTGAAAGTCCCTTTTAGGATGGCGTTTTAATTTTTTTTTTGTTCTTCCTCGTATTACTCATTTTCAAGGATTCGTCAAGGTGTAAATTTTCAATCCTCAACCAACATCAGACAAAACAAGGAATTCAAATGCAAATAACCCTTCGGGTAGTTGAAATACTCTAACAACAACCATAAAAAAGGTGCAAAAGGAACCCCCCTCTTTTCTAACCAAACAATTACCCTCGAGGACGACATCACGCACATAGAATGGGATTTCACAGCGCACAGGATGTGGACACCAGTCTCCCACAAGTGTTGTCACTATGACACAAAATTCCATAGAAAATCCTTTTCGAATCCCGGTAAATCCAGTCCGCATCATCCATATCTTCCCTGTGAGACCTTCACTTTGATTCGTTTTCGTTCTCCCCTAAAATGCGTTTTTTGAGATTTTAGCTTGCTGGCTGCCCTCTTTTTCGTGTCAATGTCCTTTCAATGTGGCATTTCGGACGATGAGGATGATGCCAATGCCAATGGTTCTAATGCCCGTGTGGTGTTTTGAGGGTGCAATAGTCTGGCAAAAAGTCGTTAAAATCGAAAAAAAGGTAACTCGAGGATATCACGCGCCAAAGCAATTCCAATCTCTCATCCTCTTTGCCCGGTATAGTGTATCTTTTTTACCTTGTGTGTATAACGTTTAATGATTAAGCGACAGACGGTGAAGGCCAACTGCCTGGTGCAGTCGAAAGGACACGTTTCCACTCTTGGCTGTCGAAAATTTATAGCCAGCGCGAATTTGTGTTTTAAGCTTTTTCAGGTAATTCGGATAAATATCCTGTGTCGGAGGCGCATATCTTAAAAGTACAATTAGTTGGTTAATGGCATTATGCAAGGATATTCTCTCTCTATCCGCTCGTCCTTGGATAAACACCTTTTATTCTGGCTATAGGAATGCGTTTCAATTTTGAAAATTTATTGTTTTGATTTCAGAGTCTGTTCTCGAGCTTCTCTTCTCCGACTTACCACCACCACCACCGACCCCCGCATAGAAAGGACTTTAATGTTTTTTAATAAATGTCGTTGTCGTCCTTGTTGATGCCATTTATGTCACCAAAACGTAGCTATAGCACTCCACTCAGTGAGGGTGAATTTGAATTGTAGGAAAAGTTAAAAAATTCTAAAATAGTCTAAGATAGATGGCTTTTGAGCATTGTTGCGAGTTTCCTTTCTTTTTATTAATATGATTGCTTGGGCGATGGTTCTGGTTCTGGATGGTGTGTCCTTGTATTATAATGTGTATGCAGCCGGCAGTAGTTACATTCGAGTACGTACGCTTACAAAGGAAAAAAGGTACAAATTAAGGAGCATAAATAAAATTCGCGCTATATGCACGCATGTTTCATTTTTAACGTTTTACACAATTTTTTTTTCTGTTCGCCTCATCCTTCGTCCTTCATCTTTTATATTCCCTCTTTTTGTATTTTTGTTCGAGAATATAAATAAATTTAAATTTACAATGCAATTGTATGACGTGGTAGAGTGTGAGGTAAAGAAATATAGAATAGTTCTCGCCTCATCCCGACAGGGATATCATATGGTCGGATGGAATTTAATTACACAAGTGAATTGAAGGCGGCGGCGTCATTTTGCTGTGTGCATGTGTTTTTTTTTTTATTTCGTATTACAAAGTTTGGAGGGAGATTTAAATTAAAATTGTGTTCATTAGCTAGCACAATTATTGTAAAATACAGAAACAAATACAGAAAAAATAAAAACCATGGAAATTATAACACAATGAGATTTTAATTATATTATTCCTGGTATACAGACAGTTTAATGGAATCGCATCTTTTCTCTCTACTTAGCGAGTGTGGTGCATGCAACAGGAGAAAATGCATTTAATTTTTTTCCCGTTATTTAAATTTAAATTTTCATTCTACATGGTTGTTTGAATAATTGTTCAAGGTTTGCTTAAATAATTGCGGAATAGCAAAATTATTATCATAATTTTTTTTCAAACGGCGAAAAGTAATTGCATTGGTGGCCTTGAGAGCTATAACACAATGTCTCCATTTATAGGAACCTTAAGGATCGGTGCAGTTTCTTATATAATTGGTTTCTCAGAAACGGCTCAAACGATTTGGACGCAATTTTCAGGGTTTGTTCTTATGACCAAGAAACAATTTATAAAAATGGTTCTAATAAAATCCGCTTGGAAACGAATCTATTTCTTCGAAAGTTTTCAAACGATTAAGATAAAATATTGAGATTTTGTTCTCAAAAGTGAGAAAAAAAAATATAAATTGATTTTTTTGAAATGCGCCCACTGCAAGACCCACTTTTGATTTTTTGGTTGCTGGAAAATGAATTACTATTTTTCCTGAGTTTATTTCTATGCCTTACTTTTCTTTCCTTTATTTTAATTTAGATTATGCTTCCAGTCCCAGTTAATTACAGGTAACAATCCCTTCCAGCCAGCTCAGTCCCTAGGTAGCCACTTACATTTAGTTGATTGAAAGTCGTTCTCCACGTGTGTGCGCTACCTATTATGAAATCATCGGGGTAAGATTCGAGGACTCATCGGGCAGGTGTATTTTTTGTTGTCCATACACTGCACGTGTCCCAGCCATCTCGCAGCTGTATTTTCAACTTTGTTGATTAGGAAGGTAGAACAAGGAACAAATTTAAAAAGAGGTTTTAGTATGATCCGCCCACTACTACGCCCATTTTTAGTTTTTCTTGGTTCTCGAAAATGGCTTCCAAGCTATGGATGAAATTCAAATTCTGGTTTTGATATTTTTTATAACCTTCCAAATTCTTCAAGATAGGTGTAATCCAGGCCCGTAGCTAGGTTGTGCCAAGTAAGGCTGAGATACCGGTGAATTCTAAAGAATTGTATGCAATTTTAAATTAAAGTAGAAAATAATTAACTTTCAAGCTTTATGTAGGTAAGTACTTAACTTTATTTTAGGTTAGGAGCTATTAAATGACATTTTAGTATAAGAAAAATAGGATCTGACCGGGAACAAATTAATTCATGAAAATGTATTGCTGGTATCGACTCATAATTCTATTCTGTACAGCATATCCAAAATGCCCTGATCGGGTTTTTACATAGATGCATTTAAAGAAGTGGAGAGGGCGGAGGCGGTAATTTATCAAGCCGAAAAATGTATTATAATACAATCTAATCATATGACACATGTTTTTACGGTACTTTTCAATGCTGATTCTAAAAAAGAAGTTGCAGTCCTTTTATGGGATGATAAATTTTTTTTTAAGTACAGTGTTTTAAAATAATGCAATATTATTGATTTAAACGTTTCATTTGGCATGTTTACCAAGAATCAAAAGAGTCCCCAAAAATATCTGTGGTGAAAAGGTGATTTTTTTTTTAAGGGCGAGATGTTAGTGTATCTCATTACCATAAGCAGGGTTACCACTAAGATATTTCAAAAGGTCGCAAAAAAGGGGACACGAGAAAAAAAAAGTCGCATTTGGAAAATGATCTAATCTATAGCGAAATAAACGAAATCCATATAAATTGCGAAAAATAATATAATTAAAAAAATTAACCAATGCGAAAGCAATAGGTTCTTACTCTTTTAAAATTAGTAAAATAAAAATATTTAGTTAATTTTTAGGAATTATTGCGCATTATTACTGCAAGCTGTTTTGCTTTTATTAGATAATATTTAAAGTTGTAGAAACTGATTTTTTTTGAATATTTTTACGTTGGAAAAGACATTATTTTGGGGAGCGCTTCAATATCTCGCAAACTAAAATCTCGAATAACGAAATCTCTCATTTTTTTATAAATCTCGAAATACGAAATCTCGCAAACTCATAAACCCGCTTTTCATAAACTCGCAATAACAAAATCTCGCTTTTAACAATCTCGCATTTACATTTCACAGCCAAAAATCTCGCAAATTTCAACTAAAATCTCGCAAACTAAAATCTCGCATTAACACGTGAAGTTGGAAAATTCCTGAAAAATAAAATCCTGCGAATAGAAAATGAAAAATCAGAGGCCTAAAAAGGGATATAAAATCCTTGCACCCGATACGCCGGCCACCCAAAGTACTTTTTATTACAAATAAACTGAAAACACACCAACTGACAACATAGGCGCCTGCCTGGCAACTGAGCATACCCTAAGCGGAGCAACGGAGTCGCGTGAGCGGGACAGAGGACCCGAAAAGGGAGTCGAAATCCTTGAACCAGCGAATCGGGCCACCCAATGTACTGTTTATTGCATATAAACAGAAAGCACACCAACTGACAACATACACAAACGAAAACCCTAGTAAAACGTAATTTATACAAGTCCTTTCTGTTTTTTAATGCGAGATTTTAGTTTGCGGATTTTAGTAATTGCGAGATTATAAAAAGCGGGTTTTTGTAATTGCGAGATTATGAAGAGCGGGTTTCTGTAATTGCGAGATTTCGTATTGAAAGATTTCGGGTGCGAGGTTTTAGTTTGCGAGTAGCCAACCCATTATTTTGTTGTTTTCTCCTGACGGTAACTTTTTTCAAACTCCTATATGAAAGCTTCCATTCCAAAGATCTAGATCTTGTATTTCAGAAAAATTTGCATTTGATTATTTGAAGAGGGTTAGGCTCTGCTTAAAAAAAAAAATCGCAAAAAAGATAAGTCGCAAGATTTCAAAAAAGGGGTAAAAATAGACACATTTTCAAAAGATCGTATCATGGTCGCACGGAGCAAAAGAAAGGGTTAAAATGCGACTAAAGTCCCATAGCAGCAACACTGACATCACATCAATGAATAAATTTTGACACTGATGAAATTTGCTAAAAATATTAAATATGTCATGGTTCCCAAGAATCACATGAGTCCATTTAAATAAATTGATCCAAATTGATTTTTTTAGAGAGTTTATGTTTGACCTTATGGGGCAAAATGTTATGTCTTACCAAAAATTGTATTTTCCTGTAATAGAGATAGTATATATCAAATTGATATTCATTTTTCACGCCGCATCTAATAAAATGAAAACCTAAGTGATACACGTACCCAAAAAAAAAGTTAGATTAATTTTAAAGCAAAAATGATTTCATTTTCTGTTAAGCAGGTCAAACATTACACCCCCAAAAAACACTTTTTTGATCCTTGGTTGCCAACATAAAGTTAATATTTTAAGAAAATTTCATAAGTGTCATAAGTGCGTCTTTCCCTCAAAAAAAAAAAAACACCCATATTAAATTTTCTATCTTTCCTAGACTATTTGGAATATAAGCAACTTTTCCTAAGGGAAGTAATAACATTCTCACCACAAAAGCGAAAGATGTAAGCAAGGATCCTAGGTACTGGTTTACAATAGAGAACAATTTCCAACTCAACATTCTACATTCGCGTGGTTCGGCTAAGGAAGGAATCCCTGTTCTTGACAATACCTTCAAAATTAGGCTCGGAGGTGAATTGATGTGCATTCCTGCAAGTACGAGTATAACAGTTAAGGGAAGGAATAAAACTGGCTATTTTACTACAACACTGTTTGTCAAAAACTATGAAGAAGAACAAGAAACATTGCAGCGGTGTTCGAGTGATGCAAATGGGGGACGCAATTAATAATAATGTGCCTTTAATTATCCATTTACCCACAGAAGTCTGACTCATATTAAACTGGATTGTGAACTGTATAATCTTATTTTTTTTTTCACTGCAACAAAGACTGCTTCATAAACTTCTAGATGCAATAGAAAAAAATGATACTTTTTTCTTCACTCAACTTAATTTTTTTTGAAAGCCCAAACCTCATCATTTTGTTAATTGTATATATCTTATGTACATATTTCTAAATAAAATACAATTCACAGTATCTTTTTGCTGTGATTTTTATAAGAGTCGGTAAACATCGACCAAAATTTGACTGACTGAAGAGCCCACTGTTATACCTTGTGCGAAACACAATTATTTCTGGAGTTAAGGTCACTTGTACTTTTTAATTGAATTTTATTCATTCACTCCACTTAAAACTGAAGTAATTTCAATATTTTAATATTTAAATTTCTCCATCTTCTTATCATATTTCTAAGATTTATTTTTAGCTACAAATATTCTAATTTCCGGGAAGCACTCCGTTTCTTCCAACTTTTATTCACTCAGAAAATTCCAAAACAACATCACTTTCATAAAAATTCCATATCGCCATTAAGAATTGGCTGCAATCTTCATCTTAAAAAGCACATCATGTAAATGTACCCAAGACAAAACAACAACAACAAAGAAAAGCTATTAATTCAGTCCCTCATGTTCGAATTGATCTTTGTTAAACTGTTTACGTCTTAAAATTCCAATAATAATGAAAGAAGCCAATCACTTAAAGGTAAAATAAATTCCTTTAAGTACTCCACAAATCCTTAAGTGCCAAAAAGCAATAAAACACATAAATTTACATCTTTTAGTGGTACTCGTACATAATATCGGAGGATATACGAGTATACGACAAAAAGTAAATGTATGCAGTTTGCATTGATTGCGCCTGGAGAATTTATATTATTTAACCACATCTTACCACATCATCGGGAAAAATATACACACACACATACACATATAGGACATTCAGGATAGTTTGGTATTCCTCTACTTCTACATCATCTACCTTTTGAGTTTTAACAAAAAGTCACAAAATATTCGAAGGATATAACTTTGTATTCTGCATGCAAAGCATTACACCTTCGTGATTTTATGTCTCTTTGGTATAACTGTGTGACATAATAATTCAAAAGTTCAATCTGCAAACACCCAGTGGCTGTGGGCTGTGGCTGGTGGCGGAGAGTGGAGAAACACATTCGAAGCAGAATTGTTCAGTATCAGTGGAAATGCAACAATTTAACCGAATTGAAAAGACAAAAATGACGAGGAGGACAACGAAGAGAAGAATAAAACTATGTCCTTGGTCCTCGGTACTTGGTCGTCCTAAAATGTCGTTTCCCAGTCAATGCATAAGATAAGGGACCTTGCTGAAGAAAAAGCAACATGCAGCATCAGCATCAGCATACCAGAGGAGCAGTAGTAGATACAGTTCTGCCTTGTACCTGCCTGATGGTTGGCTGTTTTTCCTCGATATTCTCTATACCTACTTCTCGTATAGTTTCCTCACATGTCGTCATATGGAGGATCCTCTTTTCTATGCAAGGAATATAATAGTTTCTTCGTCAGGATAAAATATGCGAAAAGTCCTTCCTTATCTTTGCATATACAGAAACCTATACCCAAGGACACCCTGGCCCACTTCTGATGTTGTGTTACTCGTATAAGTGGGTTTTGTTTGGGGGTGGCTTATACCCAGGGGATAGGGGGCGGGTGGGGGGAGTTACCCACATTCTGCGGGAATGGGTCCGAATAATTATTATTATTGTAATTACGATATGGTTGGTGGAACAATACATGTTTCCAGTTCGTCCTTAGAATATGCAAAATTGTCTCCTTCTCCGGCAAAGAATAAGTTGCCTCCTGACGATGCGGGTATACCCTGTTGCCTGATCCCGGGATGGGCGAAAGGGTAATGTTTTGAGTTCAGCTTGTTGCCTTCGGTTTGTATACATAAGAATGCATGGGTATATGGATCTGCTGCAGGCGGGTGCGCGCACGCTACGGCAGAGTGCTTTTCCTCGCCATAATTGAGAAGTTTTAAGATTTTAAGTAGTGTGGAAATCACCTTGCGGCCAACCAAGGGCTTTCAGTCAGCCAATGTGCCTTTGTCTGGCTCTGTGGGAGATCCTTGCATTATATAATATTAAATATATCTCTCTCTCTATAGATTATATCTTCAATTGTATATGTATTGAGAGGTCGAAGAAGAGGTCGAGAGCCTTCGGCTAAGTTGAACAAATGTCATGATGTCGTTGACGTCTATCGTCGTTGTTATACTGTGTGTTTTGTTCTTCCTCATTTTGGTCGCATTGTTTCACAATAGATAGGTATCCTCTTATTTATAGTTTGGGACTAGGACGGGAAGGAAAGTTGAAGTTTTAATATTGATTTAACACTATGATGAAAATGTAGATAAGACTCTGGTGATTAGAACAGCTTGTTATGGGCATGTGATATATTAACAGATTTAAGTTTTTTTTTCTGAAACCTATTTTGAATACCTAAGAATTCTAAGCAGATTTTTTAAATTGAATGTTATATCTATAACCTTAATTCATAATATTAAAAACGAAAATCAATGCATTACAATTCATTTGGATTAGGTTAAATTTTATATTAACAAATTAAACTGATTGTCTTAAGACATTCTATTAAAAGTAAAGAACAAAATAAAATATATTTGTCTTCAATCGGTTAGGTATTTTTGAAGATCATCGAGGACAAATGTTGAATCTCTCAGCTCAAGTATACTTACCTTCCTACTTACAGATACAGCGCAGCTGTTAAAAAGGTGAAAAAACTTATACTTGATAACTTTCCCACCCTTAACATTTAAAGGCACTTATATACCCCGTTTACATGAGGTATTCGAGCGAGCTTCAAGCTCGCTTGGCCCCTTTGTAATACCTGCGTTGACTTGAAATGAGCTTCAACCAACTCGATTCCACTTCAGAAGCGGAGTCGAGTCGAAATTGTTGATAAAAAACCTGGGTCGAAGGGTCGGTCTTGAGGATGTGTTCACCACAGTGTTTTTGCACATGTGCGAGTAAAATTATTTATTTGTTTTGACAGCTATGTGAAGTATGTACTAAAATTCATTAAATTTGAACTGTTTTTGTGTAAAATAAATATATTGTTGGCATTCAATTAAATGAAATCTCAACACCTTAATGAACTCATCTTCAAATGGGGCTCTCAACTCACGTGACGAAACACCTGGGTCGAAAATCCGACCCTAATCCAACTCGAGCTCTCGATTCTGTTTGTAAACGAGGTAATAGAGAGTCAGAGTCAATTATTTCTTGGTCATACATTTTCTCTCTCAGACCAATAGGCATTGAATATTGTGTGTATCTATGCTTAAGTATTTGAGGAAAAATTAATTGCAAGTCTAAAGTCTAAATTGAGTGTAATAAAAGACTTCCAACCTTTGGTTAGGGTAGGTTGATGTGCTGCCGGCAGATCTTATTCCCGTCACACTTAGACCAATGTTGGTCCCTTGTGATACTCCGATGGATTGGACTATCCCTTAACAATATGTAACCTATGAAATCCTATGGAGTATCGAACCATTTTGAGGCGTTGATGAAGTTCATTAAATTTAAGATGTTCTTATCTGTAGACTTCGAGATTTTTTCTAAATCGTTCAAGAACTAGCTACCCAAAAAGGTTTCCTTATGTTGCAGAGTGCCGGACAGTAGTCTGCATAGGTCTACAGTATTAAGTCCCATTTTGTTTTTATGATACCCTAAAGCAACGTCCACATTATGCCGACCAACATTGTTGATTTAAACTGTCGATCAACATGCTAGTGTGTACGTGTTTAAGTGTATATTGTCTTGCGTCCATGCAAATTACGTAGGTACTAGGTACCTACTCAATTTTCTAAGTCCATTGCATTTTAAATAACAATAAAAATAAGACAATAAACGAAAACAAAACAGTGTCTTATTACACAAATAAAAAAAAAACAGAATGCCTACACAGGCCAAAAACAGCGCATGCAAAATACAAATGACAGCTGTGTTCATCAACCTTGTTGATTTCTATCCAATTTAGTCGGGTTACGTTCGGGTCAGCAATATTTGATAGACTGTTTATTTACACGTCCTCATCAACTCAACATTGTTGATCAGCACTGTCGATATACACAAATCAACATAATGTGGACGCTGCTTAAGAGTTTATGTCCTGTGAAAATTCCTATTAGAAGATGCAGGGATCTTTTTTTTTAGGTTCATAATTTTGTCTGTTTTTTTCTTATTGTAGCTGGGCCACAGATTCCTTGCAGTGGTACAAGTTACAAGCGAGTTCCAACTGTCATTGGTAAGTTCCACTATCCTCTTATTAATTGTCTGTTTAATGGCACAGGGTGCAATTCTAACATTGGAGTCTGTTAGGCTTGGATCTAGCAATGAACCAGTCCTTGATAGTTCATCTGCTTTTTTATTGCCTTCAATTCCACAGTGTCCAGGGGCCCAACAGAGTCTGATGTTGTGCTGTGTGGCAAGAACTCTAAGCTCTCCACGACAGCATGAAACCAGTTTGGATTTGTTTTCTGTGGCAGAGATGGCCCTGATCGCTGCCTGGCTGTCAACCTTATTCAGTATCATCTTAGTAATACTGTGAACAGGAACGTTTCTTAACTAAAAACTCTTATCACTTCAGTCTTGACATAATACCAATACTATATTTTGATTGCAAAGTGACAATCCCAGATAAACTGAAGATTACAAAATTCACATTACCTCTAAGCCATTTTAAAGAATGTTTAATTGACAAATCTCTATTAATTTGTCAGACCAAAACACAAAGTTAACTAATAGCTCTCGACTTTCGTCCTCGTCACTTTCTCGAGACATTGTTTGACATCCAAAAATCCTATTCTCTTATCAAAAACACAAACTCCCATGCAACTATTCCATTCCTCAAGATCTAAGCTAATCATCGTTTGTCAAAATCAGTCAAAAACTTCATAAACGTGTGTTTCGTTTATGCATCAGCATCAGCAGTTAGAAGAACCTCTTTGTTGGTCCTTCCGCGATATGCATATTCAACAAATTTCAATTAGTGAGCCATTCCAGTCCCATTTTCCTGCGTCAGCAGATTAATGCAGCACAAACCGAGATCCGAGGAAAGTGGAGTGATTCTCTTCACATTCACTCTAGACTCTCAGTCTCGATGCAAGTGATATCGCCTTTCGGTGTGGGCAATAAATTCTCTCTACTCTCTGGCACCGCGCGTACCCGAATGTGTAAGGATTTAATTTCCATGTCATCTTTATGAAGTGAGTTGCTTGCTATACAAGCTACTCCAGGACAACTAAAAAAGATTGCTCCAGAAAACAAAATAAAAATATTGTTCAATTGCAGGAGCACAACATATTCTCCACAGATGTCCTAACTTCTCTCTATGGTTTTGCAATGCATCATTCCTCTGACTCTGTTCTGTTCTGTTCTTCCCGCCCACACCAATCTGGGCATCAGGGCAGGTAAGACGATGACGACGGAGCAAGCAAGCAAGCGAGTGTCACTCGACAATAAATCATAACTCCCGTTTGTTGGAGACGTTGTTGGGACAAAATATGATTTATGATTGCGATGCGTTCCAAGGGCTAGGAAGACGCTCCTGCTGCAGTTCCACTTTAAATTGTCATCATTGAGGTGGTTGGTTAAAGAAGGAGTTGGTGGTGTAGCTCCTTTTTTCGAGAAACGGCAGGCAATGAATCCTTTGCTCTATAGTAGTATATTCTTCATATACGAGTATGTGTGTGCCTCTGTGCTTTTCCTATGTGCAACAACTGCAAATGAAGCTACAAGCAGTGTGGCGTCTTGTAATTGTGCTCCCTTCAGAGTGTAACTGTCCTGGTTTTGTTTTTTTTTTTTTTTTTTTTTGTTCTTGTTTTGTGTCGTCCTTGTCGCCGTCGTTGCGTTGTCCCAAAAGAGTTGTTGCACTTGGAACTTATTTTATATCTCTGCCTCCCTAGGGTTTTGAGAAATGGGTGCTTCGAAAAAAAGACTTTGTGGTAGCTTGGCTTCGTTTTTTAAGCACACTAGACTATCTACCGTTTTACCTATACCTATCTATGTTACATATAGTGCGATGTTAAAATCTTTAAAAGTGTTTCGTCTAACGTGATGCTTTATGATGTCCTTGAGTTGTAGAAAGATTTTGTTGCATGAACCTATTTTTCAAGATTTATCTTTCAGTTTTTTTCCACAAAATAAAAATAATAAATAGGTAAGGATAAAACGAAGTTCGTGTTTCATATTTGATGTTGTTGCTGTCAGAATCAGGGCCAGGTACCATCTTTGCCTACTTTGAAGTGGAGAGAAAAAAGATGTGCGTGAGGTAAATTAAGTTCTTGAAAAATTTACCAGATTTGAGAAAAACTTATATAATTGGCGGAGGTAATTTCAAAGAAATTTCTAGAATTCATAAAAATTGAGGCAGTGGTTCGAGTACGTATTTTCTTAAAACTTTTTCTAAAGGCAGTTTTTTTCCCGGAGTCCCAATATAGACTTTTGTATTTTATTTTTGATTTAATGCTTCAGGCTCTCGTTTTTCTCAGTTAAAAAAATATCAAATAAAGCCGAACACCTGAATTTAAGCTAAGGCCTAATTTAAATTTAAATTGAATTAAATTGAGTTGAACCAGATTTATCTTCTAAATTTTTCCATCCAGCCGGTTTCTAAAACTAATTATAAAAATTAAACCAATCATAAAAACCTAAAAAAAAAAAAATTTTCCAAGAAGTACTAGAACAATCGTTTGATTAAACGGGCAAAATACCTATTCCAATAACTTGGCTTATTTTTAGGTAAAATTCAAATAAATGCTTTTTTACTACCCTTAGTTCAAATGAATTTTGGCCTGATAACAACAATTTGGCTGATCAGTTAGAGTCTGTTGTAACCTTTCTAAGATGCAAGGTTTTAGTCGATCGCTACCGACCGCCATACATAAAATTTACAACAATAATACACAATATTGAACTGTTTCGGAATTCACCAAATTGACTAGTTGTATGGTTCGTTCGAAAATTGTTCCAGAAGCTTGTCAAGCCCACTTTAGGAAATACATACATTCGAGTATCAACATCAGTATTTTGCACTGACTCAAAATCCAGGAGTACCATACTCGCTGGATCTTATGATTGCTTGTGACCAATAGTCCCTTAAATCTTCTTTTTCCGGAGCAAAAAGTCTATGTCTATTTCATGGAGTTTAAGGAATTGATAAACCTACATTGACGATATTTTTGGTATAATCGTATGTCTAAGGTGGTACTACAGCAGCCGGCTATGTTCCTGGATAATAACCAAGAAACTTCTTCAACCAGCTCGATACCTACCTGCCTACGAGAATCTCTAGTTGAATTGTTGGGTATGAAAAGTTAGTTGAGGTCCGCCATCCGCTACCACCTGCGTTTGGTTTCTGAGTTAAGGTTTTCTTCTACTTCACCGCGCTAGACACTGAATTTGGAGTCATTGGGGTTCATAAGGTCAGTAGTTGAACTTTTAAATATTTTGCCTACGATTTTGTAACAGTTCGTCAATTTTTATATCGCGTTCTCTACGTTTCATCTATTCTAAACGCACCAAGAATCATCTGAAGAAAGTTCTTCTCAAAAATCAAAAATCGTTGGCATCCACCTTCGACAAGGTCTGTAGTGCAGAACCTAGATGATAAATGCATTAACAAAAAAGTGACACTTTAGCTGCTCACAAGGTCGTTACTTGAAAGCCTTCAAAATTTAAAGAAGCAAAATGTATTCTTAATTTGATCTTAGCTATGATAGAAAAAATTCCTCAATTTCGTCATTATTATAGTTGTCCAAGAGGTTGGGGTTGAATAGAACAAAACTCTCGAGACAAAACTGGATGTAAAGGTTAGTTTCCCGCATATACCGACGGAAGAATATACCGTGATATCCGTGACGAAAGTGAGGGTGATGTGCTTGGAAAGCAATTTGTCTAACAGCTTTAAGAATATTTTTTAAGTACTGCAGTCCAGTTTTAACAATTTGAAATCTTATTCAACTTTTATGACTTCAATAATTATTGAGATCAAGCACTGGGAAGTATTAAACTTAAATTAAGTTCAAAAAGTCGTATAAACTGAACATATTCCATTAAGTCCGTTATAGGCATATAAGTTCTTAAAGATCTTTATTTATGAACCTCTTTATACTTGTTCCATTTAAAAATAAACATTAAATTTATAGTTTCCCATAAAGAGACTCTTTTAAGGCCATTAGCCCACAAATTAATTAACTCAAATAGCAAAAGGCTAGAAAGCTTTCTCTTACAATTCAACTCCACCCTTCTCTCTGATCTGTCACCTTTCTAAGAGTTAATAATTTTTCCTCAAAGTAACAACTGATCCTGACGACACCAACAAATCAGGTCTCATGTGACCTATTTTTTGTATCTATGTCTTGAAATAAAAAAAAAAAACAAGATATTATATCATCAAGACAAACGACTATGAGACAGCAAGTTTTATAACAGCTAATGACATCTGTCAAAATTTATTATCTCAAATGTATTGCAACAGGAGCTAAGAGAAAGACCTGTCAAAAAGCTAAATATGTTATTTTTTTGTATTTTTCATTCTGTTCGTGCCCAATTTTATGTTTTTGTGTGACAAACTTACCGCGAGATTCAAAGTTCATATAGAACATTTCAACAGGTATAATGCCGCCATGTCGAGCCAGCAAACCAACGTGCCGCAGTCTTGACGCAGTGTGGTGCACCACCGCCCAAAAGGCACCCGGAGAATTCTTCGAATATTTTCCAGTTGAATAGGCACTTTCGACATCAACCACCCGAAAGTGATATTTCAATCTTTCGGGTGAAAATTTAAAAAGCACAATCAAGTTGGAAATATATATGTTTGAGAAGAAACATCTAACGGAAAAAAACAAAGCTGGTCTAAAAATAGTCCCCTTCGTGTACTCCAGTGTGGTGTTAATTAATTTTTATCACCGCCTTGACTAAAGGGGTTGTGTTCAGATGTGTGCTGCTAGCCGTTCTTAATGGATTAACATACATATATAGAAACAAGGTGGGTAGGGAGGGGGAAGTTAAACCAATTCAGTGACACCTCGCATAAATGAAATCAAGGCGAGAAAGAAAGAAACAAAAAAAAAAACACCAAGTTGAGTGGAGTTTCCCGTGTCCGATTGGAGGAAATTAATATTATTTTCGAAAATAGATGTTTTAATGGAAAATCCGTTTTAGGACATTTTTTTTTAATTTTCGCCGTCTGGAAAAATGATTTTATGTATATCGATGGAACAGTTTTTGGTTCCTTTCGATTACCAGCATGGCCCCTTTGGGTGATGTTTTTGTATATGAGAATAATTTTCAATGAGATTAAATTATATGGAGGGTGGATGCTGATTTGTTTTATATTCCATATTCCATGGTGTAGCTATTCCATTTACATTACTTATGCACCCCTCGGAAAGTGGTGAAAGTTTTATATGAATAAGTGCGCGTATGGAGAATAAAATTGTTTTATGATCATAAGAACATAACATATTGTGTCCTTTTATTATAGTGTGCGTGTGGTTTAATGGGTCGAATGATGGTTTTAATTGATAGTGCAGCTTGTGGTAATTAGAAGTGACGACGGTGTTTTGTTTGGTTCTGTATTTTTTGTTCAGTTTGGAAAAGTTGAAGGAAAGAAAACAATCCTGGCACGTTCTATATAGAGATAAAAATAAATATCATCTTCCCGGGTGATTTTAATGTGTTTCTGTATTTATGTTGATTACCACGAATGAGTCAAAATATTTTGTAACAATAATTGTACCATGCCAACTGTTACCTACTGTAACCTACTTGTAAGCTGTAAGTAGGCCCAAACTTGATTTATTTGATGTTTCTTAAATAGAACATAATGGAAAAAACCATGTCCAACAAAAAAGAAATGAAAAAACAAAAAGGAAAACTAGATGGAAATGAAACCGTACAACCATTTGACCGGCGCGATTTGGATAATTGTTTTAGAAATCTAAGATGACCATAGAAATCGAAATATTTATTTTATTATATATTAAAAGTTAAAAAAGTCGAAAGTATCAACTAAAAAATTTGCGACGGTTCCTGAAATAAATAATTTTCTTCTTAAAATCCAGTAGAAATTAAAGTCATTCTAATATCATGTATGTATACTCTCCGAGATATTATATAAGCCAGTGGTTTTGGACTTTACTAAACACTACCTTAACAATTAAAAAAAACAAATCTTTAGTAAAATGCATTCCAAGAAGAAAGAAAAACTTCAAGGAATCGTTAAGAACTTTGTTTCAAAATTTGATAAAAATAGTGTTTGTTTGTTCAATTTTAAATGAAAATATCTCAAAAATCTGATTTTATGCAACAATTTCGAGCTCGAATTTGAGTTTAGCATATCTTCCTGAAATTTTTGTTATAAAACAATGTCACTTCTTTACATTACCCCAAGTAACCTCACCAAATGTAGAGAGTTAACTCTGGTTTATCTCAACACATCATCTTGATATTTTATCCTCAGTGTTTTTTAAATCTCTTATTCAACTTTAAATACTTTCTGACTAAGTCTGGTTTCACTACTGAAAAACGGGGCATTAGTTTGTTACAAAAAGATATTAATATTGAACCATAATGTCCATTATTACAATAAATAACTTAATTTCATTGGATCTAAAATATGTGTTGTTTAATAATTGGTAGCATACTGATTCACTGTGTACACTAGGCTGGTCCTGTATTCCTATATTCCTGTAAAATTTTAGCTCATTTTTTAACGTTAACCCGGCCCCCAATATATCTGAAGTTTTAAATGGGAAATCCCATGTATTTCTGTACATCCAACTTTAAAAATTCATAACTTTAGTAATGATTGATAAAGAAAATTTAATTTTCGCACACATGTAGTAACTTTTGTAATGTTTAAAAAAAAGTATTAAAACACAAATTTACAAAATTAAAATTAAATAAAAAAAATATTTTTGTTTTAATGGCTACAAGTAAGGAATTAACTGTTGTAAATTTTTTTCTGATACATTTTTATAAATATGACAGAAGTAAATACATGTGTTCCAAAATTCAATTTTTCTTATAAATCATTGCCAAAGTTAAGATTTTTCAAACTTCGATTTACAAAAATACATGGGATTTCCCATACAAAACTTCAGACGTCTTAATGGCCGGGTTAACGTTAATATAATGAGCTAAAATTTTACAGGATTTTTTTTAAATTTATTTAGAACAAATTAGGGGGTGCGTCATTCAAAATAAGACAATTCCCTTTATAAGCACCAGCCTAAGGTATATAGTACTAAGTATTTGTTGGTGTTGTTATTTTTCAGACGAATATGACATATTATTTACTGAATTTCATTTGGTAGCAGTATGTATCAATATTTAACAGTAGTGATGATTTAAAATAGGATACAGAATTTTGAGCACTGCTTAGTATGCATGGGACCCACTGTGTCATGATCTCGACGGGGACCACAACTCTCCCACTCAACTTGTGGTGTTCGCCAACAACATAGCTAGTTAAGCATTTAATTTTAAACTCAAATATTTAATATTAAAATTAACAAGAATTTAATTATTTGGTTTGAGTATTTTTCTATAAAATTTGTGTTTATTTTTCTTATTAAATTTAAAAATATTTTCGCATTTATAATAAAATAAATATAAGCTTTTTCTGATAAAAAGTTAGAACCGTGTTTTCACTTCCATGAAAAATATAAACAGAAAACTTTTAGCTATTATTATAATAATTCCATTCTAATCCGGTAATAAATGTTAATTAAATTAACGTTTAAATTTTAAGGCTTCCATTTGAAGATTTAAAATATTTACCTCGAAAATTTGTATTTATTCATACAAACTAATAAAAAAAAATACCCTTCAATTTCAATCGATTTATCTATGAACAACTAAATATATGTTGCGTAGGAATATGTTATACATTTCGTGTGATTTTTATTTTTAAATTTTATATTTATTTTAATTAACATGACAAAAACTTATTCAATTTATTTTCTCTTTGGATTTTAAACATAAATATGCAAATCTAATTATAACCCCCCAGTAATGCTTTCAATGAAATGTTCGTTGCTGAGCTACCATATGCGTTGACCTAAAAAAAATAAAACAAAAAAATAGATATATCATATTTAAGCACCTGGCAATATGTACATATGTAGGTAGTAAAATTTTATACAAATGTGCACACAAATCAATCCACAATTGGTTAAACATAAAAGCAGATATCTATACCTACACAAATTCATGCAAATTGATGCTCATAAAAAAACAACACACCTGACAATTTGGCATCAGCCTTCGCACTTTAATTTTACCGACGACACGATACCTTTGATGGACATTTGCATATTTAGGTATCGAAAAAAAAAATCCCAAATTGAAAGGATTTTTTTTTTTGTGTAGCGAAAATTTAATTTAAAGTGAATCATTATTAAAAATAGAAATTTACAAAGCTTGACATCCTGCAGTGACAAAAAATAATTAAAGTTAACGTTAATTATTGTTGGGTGATGCTTTTTTTTTATTGAATACTGGAAATGATAGTTTTTTTTATTTTATAAAAACAAATTAATACAGAATAACAAAAAATAATATTAAAACAGGTAAAACAATATTTAATTCAATTGACACTTTTACATAAATTATTAAAGAGTGAACAAAAAATAAAATAAATATTATAATAAATTTATTTGACATCAAAGTATCGAAATTGTTAGTTGTTCTCTCTTAATTTGCCAAAAAATACTGACAGATATAGTGCTATTTTGTTTTTGAATTGGAATTGATACATGACATGGCACATAATGTGGGTTGTGGGCGATTGATGATGTATTAAATTAAATACATTTTTTTTTCCAATTTTATTAAAACTTTAATTATATAATTTTTAAATTCAGAAATATCTATTAAATTTAAAAACATAATGAACCAATTGATTAAGATATTTTTTGTGTGTTTTTTAACAAACTGACTTTTAAGAAGTTGGCATATAAGTGAGCAAACTAGAAATTACGATGTCAAATTAATGATTTCACTGTATTTTGTTTAACTTTTTAAACCTTTTCTCAAAGACTTCTCTTACACCTTTAAGCCTTGTTTAAAATGAGATTAAAATGATCCCTCAAGAAACATGCTTGCAAAAAAACTTGCGAACATTGTTCTGACACATAAATTAAACCACCATGCACAATTTGTCATTGTTTTTTTGCAAGCAGGTGTCTTCAGAATAGATATTTATTTCTCACTTTTGTACTTTTTTACAAAAGTAGGCCTATGTTGTTAAGCCTTTCCTCTTGCGGTTTTGGTAAACAAACACAAACTGGAACTATGCACAAGGTTTCATTTCAAGTTTCAATACTTTAACAGAAGAAGTAGCTATTACGACATCGTTTATGCATCAGAACTTCCATAATAGTAACTGTTTGTCCAAAATCACCCCCTAATGCGTTTATTTCTTTTAGATTCTTTTTAAAGATTATTTCGCCATCATGCCTTTGTTGTTTCTCTCCCTCTAGTCTGGCAACATAACCTGTTCTTAACATTTGAACGACCTTAATTTTAAACATTTGAAAAAGTTTAAAAAAGTCACTAAATAATAGTCTTCCCACTTTTGTCTCCAATATACCTAACAAAAATATTCTTCGCTGGTCCCAAATGAGCGAACATTTTCGAGTGACTAAAAAAAAATAATCCAACTTTTCGACAATGAAAAGTTCACTAACTACTAAAGGTTTTCTTTTTTTTTAACTCCTTATGTGCTTGTATTATGTGCATTATAACAAAATAAAGAGAGCATAAAGTGTCCTTAATGACTTTAGCTTGGGAAACTGTAATAAGGACAACGCTTTATACCTTATGTGGAGGCGCCTTATATACACTGTTCTCGACTCTAGCAGAACGACAACACTTTTTTCTGCACTCCCATAAATGCAAGAACAACAACACCAGCATTCAACAACAAAAACAACAACTACAACAAAGATGAGAAGAATATGACAAAATGAAAGCACTTAAATATCGTGAAGTGTCTCTTTTCATCCTTAAACGATTGTGTCCTCTTGAATGCAGGAGCAAATGGCTGTTAGTGTATCAAAAACAAAAAAAAAAAAGCAACAACACAAAAAAAAAACTTCACATTTTGCCTGCTTCCCAGTTATGGTTATTCTATGATATAGTTGTTATACTCGTTTATCTCTACCTATACATGACAAAAAATTATAATAAAGACACCTTTTTGCGCGCGTATTTCTTCATTGTTATGTCATATTGTCTGCAATAACAAAACAAAACTAGGGATGCTCCTCAATATGTATACCTACGAACTCTTAAGCAATCCATATTCTTGAGTTTTGAATCTCCTGATGCACTTGGCATTTGCCTGTTTGCCTATATACCTAAGCTAGAGCTAGTCTAGTCTTGTTGTTTTGTTTCCTATTCTTGCAAATGTTATCGCAACAAACTTGTGGTAGAAATTTTAATTTTCAAGTGTTTAGGGAATGAAAACTATGTATACGAGAGGAACATGCGTTCTGCCTGCAGTAGGCAAGATAATAGCAAGGATAGTATTGGACCGAATAAAAGATCATCTCGAAGAAACACTCGATGCCGAACAAGCAGGAATCCGAACTGGATGTTCCTGTGTGGATCACATCAACACCTTGCGGATCATCATCGAACAGTGAGTTGAATATCGATCACCACTCATCTGCCGTTCATCGCAATCTCACCTCAAACACCTGGACAACGCGGACGACATAGGATCATGGATCTCCATGAAAAGGCGATAGGTGCATTGCATCTCAAGCAATGCAGTGGAACCCGCTCACATAGGAGGGAAGACAAGTGGGCCGGCCTAGAAGCACATGGCGAAGAACGGTCGAACAGGAATCAGCACGACATGGGAAAAGTTGGAGAGAGCTGAAATACATTTCCAGAAATCGCAAACGATGGCGCGTGGGAATAGTGGAGGCCCTATGTCCCGTAAGGGAACATCACGGACGTAATAGGTCTGAGGACCCGAGTGAGTAAGTAAGTAAGTAAGTAAACTATATAAAGACCATCATAAGAAAGAAAAAATCGTTTAACTTATTATTTGTACGATCAAATAACAAGTCAGGTTTTGAAAAAATTGCCCTCATTAGCATTCCGAAACCTCCATTTGATAATAAACGCACGCCATTAGCTTAGGTTCGTGCCACATGATTGGAAAATTGCAGTTGTAAATATTATACCTAAAACCTAAAATAATTCACCAACAGAATTAACATCTTACAGATCAATTTCGCTTAGACCAATCAGGGCAAACATTTTCAAAAACTGAATCTGAAAAGGCTTAGCAAACCAATAGAAGAAAGATGACTGATCCTAAAGCAGTTCATCGAACTACGGATGTTTTTGAAAAAAGTGACTTTATCTCCGTTACTATATCCGCTTAAACATTATTTCTTTCTATAATACAACAACAATTTTGACATTTCCACAATTATTGTTGTATTTTACATGGAACTTATTTTTAAGTGGATATGGATTTTGCTAAAGTTTTTGACATGGTTTGAGAGTAGAATTCAATCAGAATAGAGATTTCAACAGTCAGTACAACAAAATTCTGAAATCTTGTATAACCCACCGACTCTTAAGACTTCCATCAAAATTATTAGGAACCTAAGAAAATTTAAGTCGGTGTACCACAAGGAAAGTGTCGTAGGACCAATTCTCTATTTTGTATTTTTGCATATTAGAGAAGATATTCCAGTAGAAAGCGCTATTAGAAAACTTTTGCGAATATATAAATAAATAAATTGGGTGACACAACGACTCGTGAAGAATCAGGGCCTAGTGACTAACAACTCCCAACCATTCTGGTGCGCGTGTGTTGACAGGAATGGAAGGGACCTACAATTTTATGCCGAATCCGAACGGCTGGTCGAGAAGCACTTATTGATGACAAGTGATACTCTTGGAGGATTTGTCAATTCCTCGCAAGAGGGGGCCCAAAACCCCCCCTGCGTTCGCGCCTGTGAGAACAATAATCTTGCCCGACTTTTTGTGTTAAGTGCCTTCAAATTTAAAGGGCATCAAAGTTTCCAAGTTTTTGCAGAACTTCAAGTTTTTAGCAGACTGTTTTTTTGGAACTTCACTGCCCTCCATCATCTTTTTGTGTAGATACTTTATACGTATAGAGTCGGAACTAGACAACAAATGTTCCAAATTGTGTGCTGAATATTTTCTTGCACATATAATTTTTTTTTTGTCGCCGTCCAAAAGGAATTAAAATATATTTGAGGAACATTTAAATAAAAAGTCCAGGCTGTACACATTTTTAAGATTAACGAAGAAATCAATAATTTTACTTGAGCAGATAAAAAAATGTTCGGAAAGAGGGTTCAAGAAAATAATATACATATTGTGGTGAATATGCCCAGTTATGTAAAAACCCTCACATTAGTAGAACTTTCCGTGCCATCTTTGAGTGAAATAAATAATTAAATCCATCACGGTTGGTGTCCAGCCTCGTTCGTACTGGAATACTGACGAAACCTTTTTGGAAAGCCCCTTCTAGTAGACCCTAGAAAATTCTAGAACCCTTTATTCGGGTATAAATACAGGCGCACCAGTCCGAAAGGGCAGTTTGATTTCGGAAGTGAATGAATAAATGTCAGTGTGAATAAAGAGTTGCATACTTGTGCTTGGTTATAATAAAATAAAAAGAAGAAAAAGTATTTGAAATAAAAAGCGTTTTATTTTGTGAATTAATTGCAGTTTCAGTTTGAACAAAGGAAATAAGTTTTATTTGCGAACCCTTAGTAAAATATTACAATATGTATTGTATATACTCACTGTGCCATAGTAAAACTTGCTTCAAGGAGAGAAATATTGGCCCAGCCAGAACACTCTGCATATAATTGGAGGTGAAACGAAGTAATAGAAAATTGGATAGAAGATTAATTGGCCCTTCAACTTAATTAAAAGTATAGGTCCTATATGTCTACCTTGGGGTACCCCAAAAGTGGCCATGAAGGGATCAGATATAGCAGTCTTAAATGGGTAAAATTGACTGTCTATAGTTCTATACAAGAAAACACGAGGAAATCTATCTTATCTAGTTAATAAACAACGATGTAAGGGAATTGAAGAATCGAACGATGGGAGATCGTATCAGTTTCTATGATACCACGCTGTGGTTGCACATCCGTTGAAAGGCCCTGAAAAAGTAGACCCGTCCTTGAAGGGCCTGGCTTCTGTGTTGCTTAGAAGAAATGCTAGACTTCTGAACGAAATATAATGGGTCATATAAAACTATTTTAAAATAGTTAAGCAACATTAAAAAAGCTTAGCTCTAGAAGGCCAATATTTGTAGGTAAACTTTAGTTTAGCATCATTCTTTGATTTTGTGTATCAAAGGAAATCTTTTGTTTGATGTATATAAAGTATATAAATAGTAAAGATAAAAATGTGTCTCGATGAAGAGTATGTATTTAAAAAATGAAAGACCACCTTTCATTCTCATTTTGTGGTATCGTTGTTATTTAGTTAATTAAAAACATAAGGGTAAAGTTTGGGTAAGGGAGTTTTTACATTTTTTAAAGAATTACTGCTGACATTGTAAGAAAAATGATTATTGAAAGACCCTCTACGCTGACGATAATATTTATACGTTAACCATGTAAAATCTTATACGAAAAAGCCAATGCTTTATCAGAAATCTACTCCTGCTGCATGCAAGAATTAACCAAGAGATTGATGCAGTCGCTGCATGCAATGTAAATTATGATTCATTGTATCATTGCCCTTTCAGAACTGCCACACAACTTTTCAACTTAATGTGACTCATGTGTGCTCGCTGCCGCCAACACCCCATTACATACGACCGACGACTCTTTACCATCCAGTGACATTTACATAAATGCTTATAAAGAAAAATCCTTTCAATGAACTTAACCTTTTCCTTTTCTTCCCTCGTGAAAGCGAAGAAAAAAAAACTGCAAAACAAATTACAATATATACACATGTACCTACAATGTGTAGCAGCATTCTTAATTTCACTTTCATTCCTTTCATTCAAATATTCTTTTTTTTTCAATTCAATTCTTTGTCCTGGGTATACTATCCTCTTCCATACAATGATCCACTTTATTTTTCGATTAAGGACTCTTTTATCTGCCAGGATAATGCGACTGAGTATCCACAATTGGCTTATTCATAAGCAACTTTCGCCCCTCTTTCTCTCTCCCGTTCCTCACTTCCTTCTTTTCGGGATAAGTCTAAAGTTATAAAATCCTTTTTGCAACCTATTATTGGGGGTAACAATATCCTTTGCGAGCAAAAAAAAAATATATAAGCCTTTATACAAAACACGCACTATAACACTTATAAGTATGTGCATTTATATGAAGTTCAGAAAACTGCCTGCCATTTAATGCGCTTTATATGACCCCAAACCACATCACTGAATTTCATTTCTATTACTTCGTACCACCTCCTATATGCAGCGAGGGTTTAGTGCTGTCGTGGGCCAATATGTCCTTGCTTGAAGCAACATATGCATAGGACACTGTGAATATATATTATTTTCTGGAAACTCTCTTTCACTTTTTTTTCTGCTACATATCTTGTCTGGTCTAAGTAAGAGTAATTGTATATGGTGTGTATGTTGCAACGATGATATCCCTTGGTCAAAGGATAATATCATGGTATCGTCTCCTATTCTTCCCACATAAATGATACATGAATATGAGAGAAGCTCCTCGTTTTCGGAGCCATGCATTGCATATCCTATTATCTGTGTAGTATCCTAAGTGTGGGACAAAATCCAATTGCAATGTCCATCCCATTTATATACATTCTATAGTCCTTCGTTGTCGTCTCGCATTCACATACACGAGTATAGATAGATGTATAGTCGACGCCATCTTCCACTTTTACTCACTTATGATAATGTCTTCATTGGAGTCTCTCGTAGATCCTATTGCAGGAGATATTGCAATATAGCCTCTCAGCAGCAAAAGGAGTGATTTTGAACGAACCCTCTATATCCTTTATCCTTCAAGTAGTTTTTGCCCATGATATCAATGCGAAGGAAAAAATCCTTGCATAACTCGCCATATCTTTATCAAAATTGGTTCATATTTCATATAACGGCCAGTTTGAATATATCCATGCTGATGTTGATGTTGTTGTTCTCTGATATTTAGATTAGAAGTCGAAATTAAATTTTGTTTTGCTTGGTTCTTCAGGGGATTCTCCCGCTCTCACTGAATCTTCTAGACACGAAGTTGAAGAGGAGGAAAAGATAACGCAGCTTAAGTTTATCATTTTCCCAAACCAACCGAACGAGAGAAAATGAAAAGAAAAACTCTTGTTTAGCATAAGGATATGCAAGGTCTTCACTTGTGCTTCTATTCTGTAATTTATACGCGTGGCACTGATGTTATCTTCAATATGCCTATGGTGACGGGCGAAGCGGTACAATGGTAAGGTAAGCATTACCTATACTATACAGTTATATGTGGTGTTATCCTTGCTGAGACTTATTTTTTCGCTACCATCAGATAGTGATTGGCGGGAGTGGGAAAGGGGGTGTTAGTAGTAAGATATTTCTATACGTAGCGTTGTTGCGAAAATGAAAATGTCGGTAAATATGTGCGTGACGCGGATTCTTCAACTTCCTCCTATCCACTCCTGCCGTTCCTCGAGGGCCGCCACAAAACTTTTTATTTGAATTTCGGAATGCAATCGATTGATATCTCGTGTTTTGTGATTGATTTATGCGAATTACGAGTGCAAAGGGGGAGATCAATATCTGAAATTGCTGCGGTGGTGGAGTGGAAGAGGTGGGCGTGGTGGGATTTTTGTTGTTGTTGTTGAGTTGAAAGTAATTTGGGAAGTCAGAGTCGGGTGTGATATGGAAGAGGCTTGGTATATGAATGGTGGGATTTTCTTATAAATATAGGAATATATTGTTATTTAAGCGAGTTTTTAGACGGTATGAGGGTTTTTGGTGCCTTGAGGGAAGCCACCAACACAATCAAAAGGCTAGAGAATATTTTACTGTCGTTATCATTATTGTTACCTATAGCTTCTTTTTCAAATCTGTTATTTGTGAATTTTTTGTAAAACTGAATGTAATTATAATTGAACATGTTCTCGCAGTGATAAGACATATATTTGACACGTGTAAGCCTCTAACGGTTTCAAATATTCTTCAAGAGTTCTATGATCTGTGAAGTAGGCATAGCGCTCTTTAATCAATGCTTATACCTCTAAATCTTGTACAAAACAAACAGTATCATGTGATTTTTTTTGCCATGATAAGTTTTCTAGATTTTTCATAAATTATTTAACCCAATCCCTCGAACCTAGTACACAAATTAGTCTTGTTAAGATAGGGCTAAATAAACAATTTGAATTCTATATTCATCAGATATGCGTTTTTAATTCTAGTAAAGGGTAGGAAATTTTTCATAATTTGTCATTTTTTTTCACTTCTATTTCTATCCTTGTGCAGAAAATTCATTAGTTCACCTAGAAATTCAGAGAAAACATAATGCATTACTTGGAATGAGTCATTTTTTTTTTATAGAAGCGTTTCATCCAATAATGAAAATGTAGAGAACATTTACTGTGCCCAATTAAAGAAAGCTTATAAAAGAAGGAGAAAGATGCAATAGGAATCTAAGAAGTTTATGTTAAGCTTAAGACAAATGAATCCAAATTGCTTCTTATGTAGTAGAAATGCAAAACCCGATATTAACATATGTCAATTTTTGATAAAAGATGTTTCAAAGTTTATGGGTTTACTGTAAAACAAATTTCCAATAAAGTTTTTTTTTTGATTTGCTCTTTGGCGCAAGTATTGGTTTCGTGTAAGAAAATGAAGTTTTATTATAACTAACGGTTTGCTGGATAAGCTTCAAATTTGGTGTAAAACATTTTATTGTGATTCCCTAGATGAAAAATTCACTTTTTCTCTTAGCTGATCTAGAACGGGTAGCGACCCTACAACGATATCGGTTTTATCAAGTTTTCTCAAAAACGGATGAAAAGATTTTGATTAAACTTCCTACTCATTATTTATAGACCAGTTTGAATATTACTGCTCGAATAACGGAAATAAAATATTGGTGAATTTGAGAAAATCACCTTTTTATTCATCTTCCCGAATATCTTAGTCATTCAAAAAATATTGCTTTTAAAATTAGCTTCTGCTTTGCCTTTTTTTACGAAAAAAAAAAAAAACAAAATAAATTT
The DNA here is from genome assembly GCA_949320155.1 of Melangyna quadrimaculata. NCBI lineage: Eukaryota > Metazoa > Arthropoda > Insecta > Diptera > Syrphidae > Melangyna > Melangyna quadrimaculata. The sequence goes on from OX439483.1 coordinate 7,301,496, forward strand.
ATTATTTATTTATTATTTATTTAAAATTTATTATTTTATTAAAATTTCAAAATGGTTATTTTAACTTGTTTTTTTTTTATTTCCTCGTTAACGATAAAACAATAAAAAATTATTGAACTACACAGTCTAGCTGCATTCTAGTTGTTAGCTACTAAATTTAGTATGAGATCCCGGGCATTTTATTCTTTAAATTGTTTGTAAATTGTCCGATTGATCCGATAGCTGGCACTGGCACTCAACGGTTATCAAAAAATTCCATGTTTTTTTGCTTCGTTATCAAAAACTTCTAATTGGTCGCGCTGTGTTCGAGTATTTATAAATTCTATATTTATTGGTCAAAAGGGCTCATATTAAAATATTTTACTGGATTTAGTGCCAGCAAATAATATATAAGTCCTCTGGTAGAGTTATTAATAAGTTATTTTTTTCTAAATCAAAGTTTCAGATATTTACAATTGTGTTAGTGAAGTGGCACAAAAGTAAAAAATCCTTAGAAAAACAAAAAAAACATCAAATTATGGTGTACAAATTCCTGTTTTTTGTATTCTTTAAAAAAAAAAAAACAGTTAAAACGAGATACAATTGCGCTTCTAGGTGCACACTTTTCTTATTTAATTGTTTTCTCTAACAAAAATTTAATACGTTTTTGTTCACACCTACTTTTGTTATTTTAATGAATTTTTAACAAAATTTATTATTTTTGTACACTCGGGCGTATACGCACTATTTTTTTGTTTTTGTTAATATAATTAGTATAATTATAATTATATTATATTATGATAATAAAATTATATAAAAATTATATTAATATAATATGAAACAAAAAAATTACTGATTGTAGCCACTGTGGTCAAAAACAATCACTTAATTATAATTTGCATGGGATTATTGTATCTGTCGGTCAACTAAGTGTAATCTAACACAAAATAAATCCAATTACTCTTGAAGTGACCTAGTGGAAGTTGTAGGTATGAGTGAGAACATTATATTGTAGAACTTGAAAACTTTCACAGACCCTCAAAATTTCAATTTGTCACAAATTTATAATTTAAAAATCATAGCTTCCACAATTTCTGACCGATTTTTATTAGGGATAACTCATTCAATTCAACATAAAAAGATCATCAAAATTGAAATAAAAAGGAAAAAATTAAAAATACAGCTTAAACGGTCTTCAAAGTTTACAAAACAGAAAAAATTCGTGATTTTTAGATTAAGCCCAAAAAAATCTACATACAATTTTGTAGTGCGAACGTAAAAGTTTATACACTAAAAAGTGTCGAAAATTTTCTTTCAAAAATGTAAAAAAAATCTAAACTCGGTAAAAAAATTACTTAGTAAGAAGTCGTAGAAAACTAATAAAATTTGATGAAGATAAAATGGAATTTTGAGGGTCAATGCAAGTTTTCAAGTACCAAAATGTTATGTAGGAAAAAGTGCTAATAGTGAGACAACTCAATTTTCTCTTTTGTGAATGCATGCTCAGACATGCCAGTATTAGAAATTATAACATTTATATGTATTATGTTTTAATAAAACAACAAAATCATAGAAGTCTTTTCATTTTTGTAATATTTTTATTTTTTTTTTATGAAATGACAAAAAGCGAATAGTGAGACAATTCCAAAAAACAAACAGTGAGCACATGCCTCACTGTTTGCACTTTCATTGTAATTTTAATTAACAGCGTTTTATAATTACATAGCGACTGATTTTTTTTGTTTTTTTCTCCTTAACAGGCTTTGTTGTTGCTACAAAACGAATTAAATATGTCTATGGAATCAGCCGAAAGTGATTAATTTTTTATTCGAAACCATATATGTGAATTTAAAATGATCTCAATGTGATTGTAAATACTTTGTTTTTTTTTTACTTTTACATTTTCTAGTTTAATGTTCTTTATTACATTTTTTTGAAGAAATATATTTACGTTGCTTAATTTATTTAATAAAATACTAATTACCTACTTAATTAAGGTTCTATTATTTTGTCTCTATTTTTTTGTTCGTCTCACTGTTCACCTCACACTGTCTCACTGATCGCACCGCCCGCAAACAGTGAGACAGTTTTACGTTTTCTAAGTTTAAGTTTGTTGTGATGCTCTAATGGATCATTTCACTAAAATTTCTTTCGAAACATTTAGCTTAAATATGCCTTAAAATTTACTCCAAATTTGAATAAGATTGCTCGAAAACATTCAGAGATATACCAATTTAAAAGAAAAGTGTCTCACTGTTCGCACCTTTCCCCTACTCAGTCATACTCACAACTTCTAATAGGTCACTTCAAAATTAATTTTTAACTGTAGCGCAGTGTTATTATGTAAAGAATATTAAATAATATAAAGAATTTTCGTAAGTAAAAATTCTTTTAACATCATCTTTTTGCTCAGAAGGTATCGTGTTAGCTTGTTTAACATTTTGTGCATTTTGGTAAAGTGTTAACTCGGAAAATTCGTAGAAATTTCCTAACTTGGACTGGAATTGGAATGGACTGCAAAAAATGGATATAAGAAGTTGCGTCACTTGATTGAGGCCATTCCAAAAATTGCTTGGCAAAAGTTAACATCGCCGATTTTTTTCAAACAAAAGTTTAAAATATTTAATAAAGGATATAAAACTATATCTTATATTAAATTTCAAGTTAAATTGGGCTCTGGAAACACGTCGACAGTAGGTGAAAGAGGATCAATAGATGCTTTAAGGGAACTGGGATTCTCAGGCCGAGAAATAGCTAGGAGACCAAACAGAATTAAGACCATTGCCAACAGCTATCTAGCAGACACTGAAAACTATGGAAAAAAAAATCAAAAAGGACGCACAGCTCAAGCAACAACAATCCGATAGAAGCGACTCATTCAGCGGCTAGCTTCAAATTCCACACTATCAGAGCCTAAAATAAGGTTAAAAAGTGGGGTATCAGCCAGTAATTCGACGGTTTTAAGGATTATTAAAACCAGTGGTAACATCAAGAGTATGAAAAGCAAAAAGAAACCAGTTCTTCGGCAGGTATACAAGGAATTTCGGCAGGGAGCATGTTACCTGAGGAACGCATGGAAAAAGGTTGGCTTATTTTAATCTTGAAGGACCCGATGGTTACAACTTTTATTTTCACGATTAAAGAAAAGAAGAACTTATTTTGTCAAGACATCACAGTCATACATCAGGTGTTATGGTGTGGGGAGCTATCACCTATTATGGAACATTTGAATTGGAATTTATAACTACAACAATGAACGGAAATAGTTACAAATGCCTGCTGTAATGGGTATTTCCAAAGCTAATGATTATTCTGGAACCTCTACCTTAGATATTCCAACAAGACAACGCCCCTATCCATACTTCCTGGGTAGCTAGTAGCTGGATTCAGTTGGAAAATGTTGGACTTTTACCATGGCCACCGGACTCAAACATTTTCGAAAACGTTTGGGCTTGGCAATCTCGAAAATTTGCTGATGCTGGTAGACAGTTTCGAGATAAGGGCGTCTTGGTCGAAGCTTACTGCGATGCCTGGAGCCAGATTTCACTGGATTATTCCAAAGCATCTAATAGAGCTAATTTTAAAAATGGTGGTCATACTCATTATTTATTGACAAAAACATAATACATTAATTTATTATTGTTATTATTGTACTATTCGTACTAGAATGTCAGCTTATTAGGCTTGACCTTTCTTTATTCCGTCAATTTCATTGAATTTTTGAACAACAACAACAACTTAAAGGCGCTACCACCAATGGTGTGCATAAAAAGTTTTTCAAATAAAATTGGATTAAAGCTCAGCACCACAAAAAAAAAAAGGAGACTAATGAGTGCAAAAGTGGCAAAGCACGAAATAGCTATATCTCCAGCCAAACAATTGGTGGTAGCGCCTTTAAGTTGTTGTTGTTGTTCAAAAATTCAATGAAATACATTAATGTTTAAAAACAAAATAAAGTAAACATTTTTATAGTTTTGTTCATTTTTATAAGATTTTTCAAGTGGCCTCAATCAAGTGACGCATTTTTTAATACCCATTTTTGCAGTCTTCTCTTATAAATTGTGAAATTCCTATGGAATTTCCAAGTCACCCCTTTAAATTTATACTTTTTTATTGCAAACTATATTAACCTACTCACAGGTATCAAAAATTCCCAGGAAAAATATTGCTTAGAGGTATTTATCGAGAAAAAACTGTTGTGAAAATAGTGGCCTCAAACAAGGGACAGGGAGTGTATGTTTAAAATAAAATGAACGAGGTCCTTATTCCAAAAAAGGTTACTATAACTAACTAAAACTATTACCGTTTACTTGAAAACACTAGGAAGTCCTGGTGAAAATAAAATTTTATGATAGAAAGTTAGAAGACTAAACTTGCAAATCTCTAAATTATTCCAAAAACATCGTACTAGCATTTCTGGTCAAGCAGAACAAGTAAGGAAATACTGACTTTTGACCTTAATTCCGTGATAGTTTCAACTTTTTTCCTTGATTTCCTCAACTTTATAACGTTTATATAAAAATTGATATTATACCCTCTTGACTACATCTTACCAAAATTTCTCATTACCAGCACCTCTTTATATCAAATTTCCTATACATTACCGTCAAGTTCCGCAAATTCAAACTCCAAAAAAACTCAAAAAAACACCCTCTTTAACTATATATTCATTCACGTAGAATTGAGAAAAAGTTCACCGGTAGGTACATCTTCATATCTACCTACACCTAGGTAAAGACACTCTTATGTGTGTCCTGTAATTAAGAATTCCGTTTCCTGTAATTCAATCATTCACCAGAGAGAAAGCGCATCCTTCCAGAAAATCTTATTTAAAATATATATGTTTTGTCATATAATAAAACATAAAAGCAAAAAAAAATATACCTAACTGTTAAGTATTTTGCAACTGTATACAGATAAAAACATACATGGATGTTCTTTTTTTTGTAGCCAGGTAGGTATACCTAATAGAGACAACCAAAGATATACAACATGATGGTAAGTGAAGGCTTCTAGGAAATCACAATTCCCGTATTCTCATTTTATAAAAGTAGTTAGAGGTACTTTTCAGCAGTTGTAGCAGCATTAATATTCTCATACAAAAGGTTGAATCTAGGGAAATTTTCTATACAGATGTATGTTGGTATAGGGAGGTCCTATGCATACAAAATGAGGGAGGACAAAACAGAAACAAAAAATGAACGCATTTAAGTTGCATTTCTTAAAAATAAATACAGGAGGTCGCTCCACATCGTCATCATCATTCCATAGGACTTCGTTAATTTGCCACCCTCTTCACTTCCGTTGCAAAGGAGCCTTTTGTTGCTTTCCTCACCATATCCCCCAATAGCTCCCTCACTTTATTCAGTGCATGGGTATGTAGTATGTAGTCTTGTTGTCCTGTGTGATGTTCGCAGCATTTGAAAGCCTTGGTGTAAAAGTTGTGCCTCATTACCTAACACCAGATTTTTTTAGCTTGAAAAGATGTATTATAATGTAGGTATGGTGGCACGGTATGGGTACAGTACATAAATCATAGAAGCCATGTATATGGGAATGTAACTGGCGAGGACAAAAATAAAAATGATGAATAATCTACATTGGTATCCATATAAACATATATTAAAAATAAATATATATACCCGCATATATGTACATACATACTCTAACGAATGCCTGGTTTGCCTTGTATAAAGCTGTGAAAAAAGGATTACTCTGGATGAGAGATTGTAACACGGAATGTGGAAAGGGATTGGTGGAAAAAATGCATTTTAAAAGGCTTTTTTGTGTACACGCTGCACTCCTTAGTGCGCATTCTTTCATCATCGCAGCATCAGCGATCCTGAATAAACATTCACATACCTACACAGCATCAACTAGCGAGTACTCTACTCTGTATAGCAATTCGAATTGAGTTGAAGTTGAATCCTTTTTTCTCTCTCTCGCCTCGCAAATAGGATCCATAATCTCGTTTCATAATGTAAAAGCCATCGTCATCATCATCATCGTCGTCGTCGTCCTCATCACCATCATCATCATCATAAGCATCGCATATGTAGTATCGTGTCGTGTTGTTGATATGTCGTCCTTTAGTCCTTTTACCTATACACACCCTCTTTATAAATTCGTAGTCTCAATCTCTATGTACCTATGTCGTCGTCGCTCGTCGTCGTCGTCCTTTCAATTCAACATAATGACTAAGGATATGATAACATATCAGCATCATCACCATGAAGCTTGTAGTACGAGTAAACGATAGCACGTCATTCAAGTTGCTGTAAAAAAAAAAAATATATATAAAAAGTAACCTGGGTACCTACCTATATACCTTCATGTAATCTGAAAGAGTCCTTTTTTCTAAAGAAATCCTTTTTTTTTTCTATCCAACTCCGCTCTATTCAACATTTGGTCATTCATTAGAATTGAAATCCTTTCTTTTTGGTTTTCTCTCTATGAAAACTGAGGGCAAAAACCCCAAAGGAAATGAAAATATTTACCCTCTATACCTACATGTGGTATAGAAGGTGTAAGGGTATGATGACGGGTATTCATATATTATATTAAAAAAGGATTCTCTGTGCTGCTGCTACCCACTACTTTTATCCTCCAAATAACCTGAATTAAAAGTTATCTCATCTGACTGAAGTAATCAGTTAATAGAATCATTATCGGGATACGAGGAGCATTATAGTCGGCAGACTTCATGCACGCGACTTGCATTACAACTTCTTTATATTATATTTTGAACTATATACCTTCATATCGTCCTGTTGCATATATAGAAGAGACCATAGCATGCCTTATATCCTTTTCGAAAAGCAGTAACTGGCTAAAAGGGATAATTGCGACCATTTTTCGGGGTCAACTTACTCTAAATTAGTTTTTTTCTCCTCCCCTCTAGTTTCCTCGACTACCGACGATGTCGACTTCGACACACCAGGATGAAAGAAAGAAACTGTTATATAGCAGGATTCGAAAAGGATTAAAGCGCGTTATCTGTTGCACTTGCTCTCCTTGCAATTAAAAGGCAAACCCGCATCCTTATTTTTCAAAAATTTTGTATTTTTTTTGCTTTTGCATAGAAAAGAGGAAGGAATTAAATACCAAATCCTTTTTGGCAAGAATACCACACTTCTGAATGCTGATGGTAGAGAACGCTCTGCATCACACACGTGTGTGAAAATAAGCCAAGTGTTTTGTGTGTGTCTGTCTGTTTTGGCGTGTGAAACGATGCAACCCGGAGCTTTATCCTATAATGAATAATCGATTTGCTAAAGGATTTATATCCTGATGGTGAAGAGGGATATATATACCTACCTACACAAAAAGAAGGGTACACAGCCACACTCAATTCACAAAAAATGAAAATAAGGACACAAAACAAAAAGCAATTCGTTATGAATTTAAATTTTCCCAATAGAATGCGATGGATGGGAGAAAGGGTGGTGAGAAGAAATGGCAAAACTCTGGAATCAAAGGGAGGAAGTGTATCAGGATCAGGCAACGAATACGACCAGGAGTAGCTATAATCCATAAAGGGTGTTAATGGAATTATAGATCTCCTATTTGGCGTTTTTTTTTTTTTTTTAATTTTTGATTTCGTTGTTTTTATTTTTCTTTCACAAATTTTTGGTAGATACTGGTATCCTTTTTTAGTGCCTTAACTTTTGTGGTATTCGTTTTTTTTTGTTTCGTGCCTTAGCTGCTATGGGTAACCCCAAAAAATGAATGCAAAAAAGGGACTATATTTAACCGAGGAAAACATCAGAAGCCTGCTCGTGTGCCCGGGATCAGATTGGACGTAGTAGATATTTATGTATATACCAATGTATGTGTGTATGTGGAAGAAATATTGGGAAAATATTTTAGCTGTGTGATGGTTTGATGACTCGTGGAAAATTTAGTGGTAACAAGGAAAATCCTGAATTGATGACCTGACAGATTTTAGCTGGATTATGTTATGATGATGCTGATGAAGATGATTTTGATGGTTGGATGGTTGGCAGCTCCAGGAGATGAAGATTGAAAGGCAAGGCTCATTAGCGAGTTGATTATTGATTTTATTTAAATTAGGTTGATGTTTGTCAATGAGCGAAAAAAAAAACAAAACAAAACAAAACGAAGAGGATTTTTTTTTTTTTAATTTAATAAGTACACTTTCAGTTTATTATTTGGATTAAAAGGGTTAATTATGTAGGGATTTCATGTTGAATAAAAATATATTTTTATACAGCTTTTTTGGATTTTACAGGTAATGCCCGTTTGTCAGCCAAACACAAGTGTAGTATATGGGTTTAGTGCATGAAATCCCACTATTGACAAAATATTCATATTAAGACAAATCTTGAAATTAACCAAAAAAATCTTATATTAATACCGACCGTTGCCACTTTCTTCATGGATTTCAAGGCAGCTTATGACATTGAAGTGATGCGCTGCTATACGACTTATTTGATATTGGTTTTAAAACACTTCTGCAAAACTCTCGAAACAACTCTATAGACTGAGAGCCCACAGCAATTTTAGGATTTGAACGATACTAAAAATTCCTTTTGTTTTAAAATTGGTCCATACTATTCATACGCTAATATGAAAGACTGGTATGTCGGGGTCCTGGCCTTGGTACGTAATGCTACATTGAAAATGCATTTTTTTCTCAAAGCCTAGGTACCAAGTGTAGGAACATCAAAAGTGTATTTGATTTAATCGCTGAGCCCCTTGATTATGAATATGGGGTGCAAGACGCACTCACAGATTGAAACTTTGAGTGCATCTTGCAGCCATTTGGCTTTTCGGAAAATATTTTGGACTCCATAGCCATGTCTAGGGCACTCAGCTCTTTTATTAAATATGATTGTGAATTTTCTTACACTGCATTTTCAATACACTGCATTTTAAATGCAGTATAGCATACAAAGGCCCCAACTCCGACCTGCCAGACTTTCATATTTGCGTTTTAAGAGAAAAGGAATTTTTGCTATCGTTAACACCCAAAAATTCGGACCAACTTAACAAAGCTACCACATACACCAACCACTGATTTATCAAACTTACCCGCCAGACGTTGCATGGAGCCACTGCTCCTACGGGTCTGGTGTGGGGTTGATCAATCCAGTGAGGGTAAAGGAAAGGGACACGCCCTTAAAAGACAATGGTGCGTCAACCTATCCTCAACCCGGTATTTACACAGCGACTGACACTCCTTCAATCAATTTGTAGACGACTTTTCTAAGCTTCAGCTTGTAAGAACTGTATTGACGCCCTCTACGGGCTATGTCATTGGATTTATCATAGGTTTCTTTTATGGGGATTAATCCCCAGGGCATCACAATGGATCTACACTGATCTAAGTGTGTGTTACAAGATCAACTCTCAGCCCACTAACCTAACCTAACCTTACACTCAAAAATTGCGGTGGGCTCTTATACTACTAGATTAGATGGTTTTTTTTTAATTACTCGATAGCTAAAAGCGGACTGTTTGGACATATTTGGATAAAAAAAAGTGTAATGTCAATGGAACTTTTTTGAATAATGAGAAAAGAGTTTCCCTTCTAAAAAGACTACCAATAAAGGAGATGACACAACAAAATTCACTGCCACGTTTGTTTAATATTTACCCATATTTTTTCAACTTATACACTGTTCTGATTAAGTTTTCTTGACTGCAAAAGTGAGACGGATTTTTTTTTGACTAAGGCTGAGAATATCTGGTGATGCTCTTCTAGTAGTAGTAGGTAGTGCTGCTTCACTCTGTACTTTAAGCAAGTCTTGGGCTTGACAACTGGTTAATAATTCGTAAATTATTCAATTAATACCTTCTAACACTATCTATTCTGCTAACTGGTTTCGAGTAACTCCACATTTTTAACTTTAACTATGAGTTAGTATTAGTACATGAAAGCCAATATACTGCTTGTTTGAATTGTTTGGCCTTTGGTCATACAAAATATTATGTAAAAAAATTTCGTTTCAAATTTGACATAGTTTATCAAATTCATTCTATGATTGTCGACTTGAAGACCACTCAGTCTCTTTCTAAGCACAAAGGCGATGAGACTGAACTCTATTTCTATTGTCGAACCAAAAATTCCTCCATTTACGTTAAGTTCACAAAGCCCCATTAAGGTCTAATGTGGTGAAGTTAAAGTTTTACTCGAGTTAACTCATCAATTTCAAAGGGTAAACTTGAGTTTTACTCTCAAGCTCAGAAGATGGTTCACTTTTTAAGTGGGCCTTAGAATAATTTTCCTTCAGTTAGTTTGTAATTTTGGCATTCATCAGTGAGTGAGAAAATCATTTAGTATTGAGTACCTTGCACAAGTGTTTTGCTTAAGAAGGCACATGGATATGAACACATGATCTTCCTTAATTTAAAATATTTACTCAAAAACATAATCAACTTGTTTCCCTCCTTGACAAATCTGCTTCACTTCTTTGAACGGATAAGCCCCTGTTATAAATGTTATAATATGTGTTCTTTGTTGGTGAATTCGATCGATTGAAGTTCAGTTATAATTTCTAACTTCCCATTTGAAGTTATTGTAATATTGCTGCGATTTGTCGAATTGAAAATTTTGACATATTACACGTTTTGAGGTCTTTAGAATCAGAATCCGTCGTTTTTAGCAAGATGTCTGTATATGTGTATGTACGTACGTTCGGGGTACTTTTTTCGTTCTCCAAATCTCGAGAACGCATAAAGATATCGACCTCGGATAGATTTTATTTTACAGATAATATTGTCATAACGTGATCAATTTAAAGCAATTTAAAAAGGAGCTGTAAAGTGTCATTTATCTGGAATATCTCGAGAACGGAATAAGATATTCACTTCAGACTAATTTTATTTTACACATAACTACACAGTACCAAATGGGTAAAAATTAAAAAAAAAATAAACTAAGAAAAACAGTTGAAAAATAATTTTCGTCTCAAATATTTCAAGAACAAAAAATGATTCCGAACCCAGTCTATTTTTGTTTACATAAAATAAAGGTTTTTTTTAGAGCAAAAATACTAAAAAAAACTATTAAAAATTCTTAACAAATGTTTTTCAACTCAAATATTTTGAAAAAAAGAACAATGATATCGATTTTAAATTTCTACCAAAAATATATGTATACCTATACCATTTTAATGTTGCTTAAATTCAAAATGGTGCAAGAAAAAACTTTTAAAAAATGTTTTAATTCGAAAAATTCTTACCATCAAAATCGAAATATTGTATATGACACTTAATTTGCCTTTTTTTTTTCTTAAGTAGGTAGACTCTCCTGATGTTTGGTATTTTTTTAAGCCAATAGGCTGTTTTGGAATAATTGGCTTAATCTAGATCTATACCGAGAAGTGTTAGGAAAAAAAGTTTTATAAGTAAGATTCTTAGAATTTTGTAAGCTATTTACAAAAAAGTTTAAAAATTGTACTATTATAAATATCTAAAGAAAGTACAAAATATAGGTAATGTCACATTTTGCCCTTTATCTCTAGATCTCTACCTACCTATATACTGATTATCCAAAAAATTTACTACACTAAGAAATATATAATTATATAAAATATACTCTACCACCCACCACTTAGGTATGTACGTGTGTATAGGGTTTTCAAGAGCACCAATGGGAAGTTACTATAGTGTGGGTCGACCTCAGACTCATTTTTTCCTAACTTAATTTATAATATTCCTTAAATTTTTATAATTTATAATATTTATTAAATAGTATATAAGGTATGTATGTGTTACTGTTATTATCTCAAATCAATTCCATAAAAGTCTCTTTAAATAACGTACGAACCATACTATTGATTTCTAAAAACTTCAATAATGATATTTCAGTTTTCTACTCCTGCTGTGGTGTATATTAAAGTTTCCTATGCGATATCAAAGAATATGATAATAAAACAGTACCCTTTCCCGTCAAGCATAAAACACAATCCTCGAATCTATAACTTTTCCATACCAAACTACTTTTATTTTAACCCCAAAATCAATGCCACCTGATTGCACGCAAATTAAAGCAATCGAAATGAATTTCTATGCGAAAACTTCTAGCAATAAATTACCCTCCAATGCCTTATACTCGTTCACTATTGAACATTTTCGACAATCCAATTGTGCCAAAACCTATGAAGCAATTAATCTCTTCGACCTGGCTGTAGGTAGATAGATAGACTTGTGCAGTACACCCCAATACACTTTTAGCTATCGAAGTAAAGGTATAACTTATACTCAGCAGAAGCCATAGAGAAAGTCTATATAGATAGGGAGATACCCCTCTGTTTGATTTTGGTATAATTTTTCGAAAAATGATTTAACTCGTGCAGAAGACGACAACAGGATGTCCCCAACCGCACGCAGTCAAGAAATCTAAAGGTTCCTAGAGCTCTTTTCGTTTCATTTTCGTTTTCATTTTATACATATTTTTGCTGAGAAAGAAGCCAAATTTTGGAAATTTCATTTCTCTTTGGTTTAGTATAGTGAAAACGAAAAATGCCCCCTCATCATCATAGTCATTCAGATGGATGGAACTTATATTTTGAAAAGATAATTAATTCAAGCGAAGATCGAATTGTTCATCATTGTCGCATATTGATAGAATACTCAGACACTCACCCTTTGCTGCGACATCTTTGATGATAATGCCACCTCATTTGCTGCTGTCAAAAAGTCAAAAAGCCTTTTTTCCAGTTGAGTACGCTCTGGTGGTTTTAATTAGTATTTTGAAGCATGCAAATACCCCCGGAATGACGTTGTTGTTTTCTACGAAAATTTATTCATTATTTACCTTGATGATATCGGGTATACCGCTACTGGTACAAAAGCTTACTCTTCTACTACAACATTTCCCAGAAGGTATGGACTTCGGGTTTTGGTAAATTTTTTTTTAAGGTTATGTCATTTTCAAACCGATACCGACACCGACAACAACTTCAGCCAATGTAACTTTGTCGTCATCGTTCTTTTCATCATCATTACTGTGTCACTTTAGAAAGTGGGTTCGTACCTCTTGGCTTGGTTAAGGTAAGGATAGTTATACCTATGACTCTATCCCTAGAGCACATACAACACCAGCAAAACTAAGAAAATGATAAAATAAAAATCTCATCTCTGTAGGGAGAGATTCCATCCTGGAAGGTAGGATAGGGATAGATATGAAAATATAGGACAGAAACAGGACAACAATTGCTTTGTCAAAGCTGGTCTCTAGGTTGGTTGTTTGCATGGCTGACTCGATGTGTAATTTGAAATTAAATGGTTTGAACATTTTGTAGGGAACCCCTAAGGGCAGTGCGGAATGCAACTTAAGTTGAACGTTAAGGAAAAATAATCGATTTTTTCTCTCTGTCTCTCTCTCTTCGACGCTCTTTTTCACTTTTATCCTTTTCTATTGGTCGTCGTCGTTCATCGTTCAACCAACTTTGAGAGATTAAATTTATTGCTGATAATAATTTTTCGATTAAATCGTAGAGTACACAATGCCCCTTACCTTCTACATCTTTTCTATAATGCCCCACAACCAACAGGCTACGAGCAGAAGGAGTCTCATCAATAAATCGGGAAGGCGGCTGGCGGTCCTTCGAGCGAATTCAATTTTAATTTCCCATGGACCGTGAATTTCTCAGTCCTAAAATGGCGCCCAACGCTCATTGTCATTCTTTATATATTCCCAACCCCCGGCGAGTGCTGCTCAATGACTAAAGACAATAGGAAAGTCCTTAGACGCTCTTTTGCATCGTTTTTCCTTACTTTCTTTCTGTTTTTTTTTTTTTATTCCGTTGCTTTTCTGATGGTAGGTACTTCTGTTTGGATTATTTGTTTTCACTACGCAAACACAGTGATAAAGATGAAGTGAAAGTTTCCTTCTTTGGGATAGGATTTTTTCTTCTCAGGCAAACTTCTTGGGTCCTCCTCATCATCATCGTCGTCGTAGTCGTAGTCGCAGACGTTTGTGATGCTTATGAGGATTTTCTTCACTTCTTTTCATTAAAGAGAAAGGTGCACATCCTTTATTATCCTGCGCTTCTAACATCATTCGAGTGGCTATTAATAAATAATTTTTCATTTTGTTGTGAAAACGGTACTTATATTCGCGCTGGGGGTTGGCGCTGGTGGTGCAAAAGATGATGATGGCAATGATGATGGCGGTGTTCTATGTCCGCGCGTATTAAACTCTTGTTTGCTGTCTGGTTTTGGAGCCTTGTGTCGGTCCTGTCCTGTCCTTAGAAGCTTAGGGAGTAGTAGAAGTTGGAGAGCATCAACAGAAAAATAAAAAAAAAAAAACAAAAAAAAGGAGTTGATGACGTTTATTCTTTGGTCAAATCTTGATGTTAAGCTTTCACTTCATTTCAGATTAAGACAGTAGGTTGCTGGAGGGTGACGGTGAGCCATGCCCGACAACGGCAATTCTTTACTTATTTATGCCAAGAGAGAAAAAAAAACTAGATTCATTTGTTCGAAAGTTAAATAGAGAAGAAATGGAGAGCTATTTTGACTGCACTATGATGGCAGGTGGTATACCTAACAGATGAATGCTGGAAAATGGGAAATTAATAGTGAAAGGGTTTGTTTTTCTTTTATTTTGTCATTGATAATGGAGGCGAAAAGAATTGATGTGGTATACCAAAAAGGGGTTGAGACTTAGAAAATTTTATTTGTGATTGTATTGAAAGGGAATGACTATGCAAATTATAAATGGAAAATAGAAGCGATTTTCCATCTTATATGCTAAATGGGATACATATGTAAATTCGAGTGAGAACGTACTGATTCTAGCTTGAGCTTTAAACTCTTAAAAAACATTCTTAGGCTGTTAAAAAAGAGCAAGTTACCATATATTTAACAAAATATAAAAAAAAAGTTGTATTTTGCTGTTCGAAATATAAACAGAAAGTTATAGAAGTAAAAAGTGGCGCCCAACAAAAATTCAAGGTTAATCATCTCTGGCAATTTGATTAATATCGTATTTATTTAAGTTAATTATATCAATTATTCAGAATTTTGATCAAGAAGAATGAATCTCAAAATTATGTCCAAGGGTATGCAAGTTGAAAATGGCGCCCACCAAAAGAGTTGAGTCTTTTTGGTAATTTTAACAAACTTCAGTTTGTGAAATCCTTTTTATTGGTTGCTGTATACACCTTCAAATACCTGCATATTTTAATTTTATTAAACAAATATATCTCATGTGATCTTCTATAGCTGTTTGACATATAACTTGGTGCTTATTATGGAAAGTGGCATCCAACATAGCACCCAGATTGTTTTTTTTTTTGAATAATATGATAACAAAGTTATTTTAAGTTTAAATTTGTAAGCGTTAGGATAGACTTTTAGTTTTAGCAGTTAATTAGTATAGTAAAACGCTATTAGTAGTGAAAAGTGGCACCCAATTTGCATCCCAAGTTGATTATATCGACTGATTTAAATTATTAGCTATTAAAACGAAGTCAGAAATGATGTCAAAGGCTCTGTTAGTTAAAATTAAAAGCTAAATACCATTTATCGCAACAAAAAGTGGCGCCCAACAAAAGTGTTTCTTAGTCTCTTTGAGCATTTTAACATACTTTTGTTTGAAAAATCTTTTGATTGGCTTGTTACCATTTAAATCTTTATTTTAAACCTGATTTTTTGCCTTTCATAATTGATTTAAAATGTGTAATTTTTGAAAATATTGACTCTGATATGACAAAAAATCAATAAAACATACTTTCATGTACGAATACCTGTTTTAAAGTATTTAAACCCTGCTAACTTCCATTCTTCTTTAATTTTCTTGAATTTAATCAAGTTTTTCATTTCTGAGAGTTCTTCCGGCTGAACAAAAATAAACATAAATGCAAACTGTAATGTGTTTTCAAGAAAAACAAATTTACAACAAATTCTACTTGAATTATCCTTAAGTGGGTGATTGCTTGTCAGAAGACGACGAAAAAAAATTGATTTCTTTCCTTAGGGACTCAAAAAAAAAAAAAAGAGTAAAATAAGAGAACATGAATAATAACCAATAAAATCCTTAACGTAAACATAATTCTTCGTCTAAAGCAACAAAACATATATCTTTTTCAACACTCTCCCCCCACAACATCCCGCGAGGCGTTCGGTGGTGGTGGTGGCACATCGACGTGACAATGAAATTTTCATCAAAATCTGTATCAACAACTTTTTCTTTTTTTACCCCTTTGTTTGGAGGCTGTTTATGTGTGTACATTTTTATTCCTTGTTGTTGATTCTCACCTTCATTCCCCCTTTTTTATTTGCCTTCTTCCTGACAATCCTTTTGAGCCCCCTTCGTCTTAAAGAATTTTGGTTAGCAAAGATATTTCTGACAACAAGCAATCCGTCTACGTTGATGTTGATATTTGTATTTTTTTTTTGGTTAGCTACCAAACAACAAAGACAAGCTGAATCCTTATTATTCCATCGAAGACTTCTTCATTATCCTGATCCTCGGATGAATGGATTTTATACTGTATATGTGACTGCCAGTCAGTCAAATAGCCAAACAACGAATTATTTATCCTAAAATTAGATTTCAAGCGTCTCTCAATTCATTCATCCATGATTATCTATCCCACTATCTTCGTTTTTATCTTTTTTGTTGTTGTTGTTGCTTCTAGTTGTCATGCTCGCTTGTCATTGAATTTGTTTATCCTGATAATGAATACAAAGCACATACACACATCCTCCCTCACCTATATCCAACAACAGAAGAAAAAGGACAAAAATTGCGAGAAAATCAGCAAAAATTGAATAAAATTTTGATTTAACAAATCGAAAGGGAATCCTTTCTTCTTTATATCCCTGATATGCTTTCTTTTGCTCAAACATTTTCCTCCATGTTTCGTGTCTATACTAAACAGTACACATGTGACTCTGCCGAAATGCTATTGTGTATGTTGACAGGAATACTTCCTTTTTCTACATATTGGGGGTTGGTGGATGTTGTAGAAACAAGTCGATGATTTACAATTTGCTGCGCACGGAAGAACGCACCCATCCAGGAACAAAAAATAATACAAAATAGGAAAAAAAGAATTCATCCTAACAAGGACCCCCCCCCTCCCCCTATCCGATGACAAGGCCCAATATTCAACAAAAAACTTTGGAGTAAAGAGCATAAACTGCTCGCAGAAGGAAAAGAGTGCTTGATTTTAATATGAAAAGAGGCTCCTTTGGAAATCCGTTATTTTTTTCTGTTGGTCCCTCTTTTTATGAGTTTGAAAAAATAAATATTTGTCACCCTCTTTTGTTCATATGGGTATATCTATCGCAGTAGAGGGCCCCAACAAAAAAAAAAAAAAAAAAAAAAAAAATAAAACATTATTCACAAATAGGGTGTCGAAATTTACTTTCACTTCACTTTAAGATTATGCCAAAAAGTAGGCACATAAACTTTAAATAAGAATACAAAATTCCGTAAATTGCATCACCTTATTTAAATAATTTATTTTTAAAAGTTTACCACTTTGGCACTTTTAGTCAAAGGGCTCCCACTTTACTAGGGTCTTTAAAACTAATAAATATAAAATGCATATGGTCAATTATTTGCTAGGTTACTTAAATTATTTTTATAAAAAACTTTGTGCATAAGATTCGTTGTATTTAGTTTTGCCATTTGCGGAGCATTTGTAGCCACTAGAAAACTTGAATAGATAATCTAATTAATCTAACAGACCTTAATAGGTATAATGTTCTTATTGGGCACTCCTTAATTAATTATTATTTATCTATGAAGCAAAGGAGTGACTGTAGCTTAGGTTGTTTTCCCAAATACTCTTCATACACATAATCCCTAAGTGCCTTTCCAATTCGGAACACTTTTTTACTGAGGCTGTTAATGTGAATAAAGCCGTGAGTATTGGTCCAGTTAAAGGCAGTTTTTCATTGTTAGATTAGCTGATATAGAAAATACTGAAAATTCCACAATATTGAAGTCTCTTACGGGATATTTCATGAAATGAGAAGGAAAATCGATATTTATTCCCATGACTTTCTTACTATCAAAAGTAATCTATGAAAAAACTTCGGATCTTACCGACAAAAAAAAACAAAATCTGTGCAGTTGCCAAACTTGGTGCCTGAACATCTACTGATGAACAACACATACAAAAAACACCCAATAGTGGGGTTCACATTCAACTGTGTCGTCCGATCCCAGCCAATCTTCAACGAATACCTCATCGACTTCATTTGTAAATTAATCGTCAGAAATCAAACATGGTGCATATTTAATTTTGTGTACCAGTTTTAACCAGCCAGTGCATCAATTAAATTTTGTTTGACACCTTTTTTTTGCGGTTTTTCTTTTAAAACTAAAAAGACACTTTAATCGAAATCTTCAGTCGTTTGACTTGTATTGAAGTTTAATATAGTGGTCGTTCTACAAATCAAAATATCAAACAGTTTAAAAAACATCAGACAGTCGTTCGCCTGATGTTTACATTCAAAATATGTGACGATTCTATATGAATTGATGAATATATAATGCAATCTGAACCCTTAAAATTTTTCCTACGGTTTTATTTAACTTCAACTATTTAATTTTGATTTGAAATTCTTACGTTTTGAACTTACATTTTAAAATCCAAATCCTGTCACTTTAATTTAAATGGAAATCATGTTAAAATAATAATGATTCATGTGTAATCAGCATCGAATCATTTTGAAATGAAATTTTGAACTGTTGATTTAAAATGAACCATTGTTAATTTTGGTATTATTTGCTTGATATTGTATAACATACTTCTGGTTCCAAGGACATTGGTTCATTTTAAACCAAGTTCTCATCTGAGATGCTGATTGTTGGACATCCGGTAGGGGCGGGTCAAATCCACTTTCCAATCGTTGATATTCGACACAATTGGAAATGCTTTAAAAATAAAACTCCTTAAATCAAAGTTAAATTAGTTCCTCATTAAGATTTTCCTTAAACAAATGGTTTCGATAAAAAGTGGAAAACTTTGCCATTTTTGAAGTCGCTTAACGTTAAGCTTAGAAGAATTTCGTTGAAATATTTGTCTTGAAGAATTCACAATAAAACAAATGTGTTGATCATTTTATAATTTAATGAAAGTTACGAGCTAGCGTTTAGACCAAAAAAAATTAGTACTTACGTATAAATTTGACTTTAATCTCTTATAATGCCACTTTCATAAGAATTTGCTACAAAATATTTGAAACGAGCTTAAAAATCACCTGCGTTATTAATTAGTTTAATTATCACATTGACACACATTTCTATACAAAAGAATACATTAGTAGGTGCTTAATTGTTCCAAGTTTAGTGTGTCATTTATATATGTTTTGTTTAACTTAAGATTTAGAGTTTCAAGCCCCAATTTAATTTAAAACTATAACAGAAGTACCTAGATATGAGATATAAAAAGTCTTGAGCATTATATTTTTGCAAGTGCTGATATTTAATATTTTTAGATTCAAAGTTTATTGAAAAGTTAAAAATTATCCCGGGTCTATGCATGTGCCTTTAATGTCAAAAATAATTCTTTAACAAGAAGTTCCTTTTCTTATAAAATGTACAGATGCAGAGGTAAGGTAGAGGTTTCCATACTATACACCGTTAATCCAAATTTACTTAAATATGCCACACACATTTTCCTTAAGCTCTTTATGACAAGCTTTAAAAAAACTCTCCATTTCTTTTCCGTTTTTCGTTTTTTTTTTTCGATTATGAAAATGTTTCTCTCATTTAATTTATACACATTTTTCTTCGTCATCACAATTCATTGTCTAAGCCATTCATATGAATGAAAAATCGTCCTTTAACAATATAATATTCCTTCTTTATTTATACGTTCTCGTACATAAATATATATTGTTCGTTTTCAGTCTTTCGAACAATTGTATATAAAATATAGAATTCACTGCTTCAAAAAAAAAGAAAAAAAAAGAAAGAAATGAATTCAATTTAAAACCACAAAACATGCAGATGGGTTCTATAACCCCCACCAGCACCACCACCCACAGCCACTGGCACAAAAAAAAAGTCCTTTAAAAGAAAAAAAATTCAAATTTTTGCAAATTTACCTCCCGCCCGTACCTACCCGATCATCGTCAAAACCCCATCAGGCAAACTGTTCTCATGTCATTTTTATTGAGATACACCAGTGAGAGATGAACACAAAAAAAAGGACACACATCTGCAAAAAAAAAAAAACAACTCTGAACTCAAAGGATAATAATAATAAAAATGAAAAATCCTTTTTCATACGTTCCAACCCGATATAATACATGTCCCCCTCCCCTACAGACCCTATACACAAAGGCAATAGGTGCCGCGAAGCGCCGCGCCAATTCGATCAGAGGGCACCACCGCCATCAAACGCATAGTTCTGAAATTCTCTCGATGTGTGTATATGGTGCGGGTGTTGTATTTTCTTGGAAAAAGGATTCAGCAAGGCATCATAACATCCTTCAAAAGAGATAAAAAAAACGAAAACATGAAGAAAATCGGTTAAGTGCGCGGTAAGAGCACCAACCAACGAAAGGCGAATTTATTTCGTCCTTATGTTTCCTTTTTGTTGTGTTTGGCTGAATTTTCGACAGACAAATGACAGGCTGATTTAATTTTATTCGTCATATCCTTTTTTTTATAAGATACCTACATGCTTATACCTTTTAACACACGTGTAGCTATACGTTCATATACGAACGACACATCAGGGAGAGCAATTTTTTTTTCTGTTCGCAGTCCACGAGAATTGAATTTCGCTGATACAAAATGGTCCTTTGGAATTCCACGTAGCGTTCGTCGTGGTTGTTATATAGTTCGTAGTCGTTGGGGAACAAACGAAACGATGCTGAACAAAAAGGCTTTCAATTAAGTTGCATTATGGTTTCGTCCTTGTTACAGGGGTACAGGTGGTGGCGACGACGACAACGCGGAGTTAGGATGAATATGTTTTATGTTTGGGATACATAAAAAATTGTGATGTTTTACAACGTCAAGCAATTTCAAAACCATAAAATGAACAGTGTTGTTTTTTTTTGTGTGTGATATTTTGTTTGTGAGTGAATTGAAGGACATTGTAAGGATATCCTTAATACGGGCAATTGATTCAAATTTGATTATCTGCGTTTTATTTTTGTTATTTATAAGGTTTTGGGAGGGGATAGATCGGGTTGTAGAGAGCTGCAAATACCAGGAACCTCTATAATGACTAACAAAGTAAGATGGCGCTGAAAGATGATTCGAATTTGTATAGGTACAAATGAAATGGGTCCAGCTTAAAAAAGAATACAAATTCGAGAAAATATCATGGAACGCTTAGTCTGAGAAATCTGGGCTAAGTAGCTAAATTAAAGTGAATTTCTGAAAATGAATTTATGAAACGAGTATTTGTCTACCTATACTGAGAAAAGAAAACTAAAATTTGGCTTTGGACCTGAGATAAGGTATTACCACCTATAGACCTATAGAGGGATTTCATTTTTAAACGCATCGTATAAAATTTTGACTGCATTACTACAAAGTCGACTTAAAATATGGATTAAGGACAAAAACCTATTGAAGGAGTTCCAGACAGGTTTTAGAACCGGATACTCAACGGTCTATCATGTTTTCGTGTTAAAAGGTATTGCAGATTCGTTTCTCGCACAAAAAAAAAAAAAAGATCTACCTTTTCTTCGTAGATTTCAAGGCAGCATTCGATACGGTTGACCGAAGTGCATTAATGTACAAGCTTTATGGGATGGGTATATAAATATAAATATATAAATTTGGCCAGTTAATTCGAAACCTGTACCAAGATAAGAAAGCTGCTGTTTGGAATGGTAGTCTTAGGTCGGAGTGGTTTGAAACTTAGTCAGGAGTAAGACAGGGATGTGCCTTAAGTCTAAGTTTATTTGCTCTGTTTTTGGAAGACCTAATCGACTTTTTACCAGGAGGTATTGAATGCGCAGGAACTCAAATTAAAACACTTCTATTTGCGGATGACGTAGTGCTGATGGCTTATTCACCGGAAACTGTACAACTCATGATAAACAAATTGTATGAATATTGTAATTTATGGAGCATCGCTGTCAATCTTGATAAATCGAAAGTGATGATCGTTAAAAAAGGTGGAGGTAGAACTTGTGCTAACGAAAAGTGGTATAACAATAGAGACACTATCGATATTGTCAAAGAATACAAGTATTTGGGAGTATTTTTGACCAAAAATATGGGTATGGAGAAGCATTTGAAAGAAAAAACTGTCAAAAGTAAAAATCGCAGTAAACGTTGCATGGAGAACTTGCTTCAGCAATAAATACATAGCACACAGCAGTAAATACCGGGTATTCGAGGCAGTTGCTGAGTCGTACTTTTGTATGCAGCTCAAGTGTGGGGAGGACAAAAACGTGAAACTGTGGAGAAACTTATCAGAACTTACGTTATGATCAGTGGCGGATCCAGGGGGGTGGCTATAGGGGCTAAATCCCCCCCCCCACAACCGATTCTAAAATTAATTGAAATATAAAAAGCAATAGATTACATACTGTGTAGTTTTTTTATTGGCCTCAAATATTGTTAAGCTGTGAAACTTGATGGAAATCAAACAAAATAACAAGGTTGGGGCTGAACAATTTACATCTTATGTAATTTTTTTTCAAGTCCAAAAATAATTTGATTGGGGCTAAAGCCTTAAGGGAATTGGAGATAAATCTAGTTCGGGGCTAAGAATAACGGACATGTTTAACGCAAAGACAATAATTCCCTAAAAACAAAGCCCAGAAAATTGGAACGAAAAAAAAGCTCAGGACTAAGGACTGGAAAGAATTGGACAGAAAAAAAACGTGGTCTGGGTTAAGCAACCAATTCTCTTAAAACTTAACTTATTTCAGAGGGTTTTTGGGGCTTAACTTTAGGGACTGTGAAAGTCCGAAGTTGGGGCTTAAGATTGAAGAGATAATTGAAAAAACGGGCCCTGGGCTGAACGATTAATATGTCAAATGCTACAACAATTTACCCTTAAAACTTAGCTTATTTAACAATAAAAAATGCAGAATTGGAGAAAAACGGCATGTCAATTTTAGTGTAACTGTTTAGTACAACAGGAATAGTTTCTTACGGTCAGCCAGGGCTCAGAGAATCTTGGGGCTTATGTTTCGAAGGTCGAAGTCAATTAAACATACAAAACATTTTTGGACTAAGCAATCACATACAAGAAATCTAGTAAAGGAGCCAAATTTCACAAGCGTAAGTTTTCTCAGTGCACTCAGAAAATCATGGAAATAAATATTATTTGCAATCTCTCTATATAGAGTATAGACTCTAGACTCTAGAGTGACGTGCAAATTTATCGATATACTTTTTGAGCAGGAAAATAAAGTGTATGCATTAGGCCGCATGCTATTTTTTCGAACGGCTTTGCCTTACGTCCGACTAAAAGTCTTGAAGTTTTGACATTTTATTTTTCAATCAGCAAAATATTGTTTTTTGTGCTTTCCAGTGACAGTTCGAACAAAACTGGTACCTACTCTACTAGTTGATATGGGTAGTTTGCGAAAATGAGATCTCCAGAGGGCTCATACTGCCGAAACACATACATATCGCTCATTAAAAAGAACAACGTCATAACTCAAAAACATCAATTTTGACCTAATGATACAGTTTAAACTCATTTTCTATAAACTATTTTTTGGCAAAACGTCATTTCTAGAACTGAAAAATTAAAGGCTATAGAGCATCATTTGTTATACACTGTCAATTTTAAATATTTGTTTGTGGAAATACTGTATTTTTTTCATTTACGTAGGGACCTTTGAAGTGAAAACAGTCCAATAATTATTTTAAAAGTGTCATATTTTGCGATAAAACTTTAATTAAAAGCTCTACCAAGAAAAAAGAAAAAAGTAGATATAAATGAAGATGATTATGAAAAACAGCCATGCAAACTCTTTAAATTGCGATTTCTGAAGCTTGAGGTTTTTTGAGTTATGACGTTTTTCTTTTTAATGAGCGATATGAGCTTTTGCCAGTGAGATTTCATTTTTGTCTCAAACTAGATTGCCAAGCCCCCCCCACAGCCAAATCTTAGATCCGCTACTGGTTATAATTGAGACTGGATTGTCACCAATGTTTATAAAAACACTTAAGTTGCAAATAGACTATATTCTCAATGTGATGCAAATGCCAAATCATCGTCTTCCAAAAAAGGCAGCATTGCAAATGGTTCAAAGTAGAGCAGGGTTTTTCAAGGATTGGCTAGATTTGGCTGAAGATTTTGGCATGCAGCTCAGTATTGGCCTAAATGACATAAGGGATTGGAAACCGGAATTATATGAATTCATTGAACGCGTTAATGCACAAACAAGAGCGAAAATCATAGAAGAAGCAGCTGGTTCTCTCCATAGGACTATTTATAGTCGACTGGAGTACTCCCTTGATCAACGAAACTATTTCAGAGATGAGTGTAAGGTAGAGGAAATAGCTATGATGTTCCGCTTGCGAGGTGAACTACTAAACCTTAATTACATACCACACAGAGAAGATCTTCCAATTATATGCAGCTTGTGTAACTGAGAAGAACGAGAAGATGTCCAATTTTAAGGGAGTTTAGAAAAAGTATTTTCGGGAGTATTACCTTAACGGAAGAAGAAATTATATCCCTTTTAAATGAAATGAATGTACCTAAGCTATATACATTTTGTAAAATTGCACTCACTTATAGAAACAAAATAATTAATGGTTATTTTTAATATATTTATTTTTAATTTATTTGTTATTAGTTGTTAATAATTGGATCTTGTAATCGTGATAAAAAGAATTGTCAATCAGGCAGACGGCAAAGCCATGCTTTATAGATTTTTGTATTTTTTTATGTAAATTATTCTTAAAGGAAAAAAAAATAAAATCTCTATCTAATCTAATATAAATCACTTGACTTTATTTAACTTCTAATTCTTCCCCACTAATGATTTTTTCAAATCCAAAGACCTTTGTAGATGTGTAAAAAAAAAACAGTTTAAATTTCATTTACCTATGTACTTAAGAATCGCTCAAAACAAAACAAAATCACATGTCTCTGCGTTTTTATTTTTTATTTGTATATACCTACCTACTTTTCATTTATACAAAAATCATATATGCACAAATGCGCAGGCAGAAAACGAAATCCCACGCACTTGCACATGCTCACGCGCCCAATAGATACCTAAATACACTTGACTTTATTTAAATTCTAATTCTTTTCCACTACCGTTGTTTTCTATGTTACGAAAGAGAGGCAAAATATATGAGCACACAAAAAAATATAATAAAGTAAAGAGGGGAAAGAACTTTCTTTGATTTGCTATGAAAAGGCAAAGAGCTTTCTTGCCTTCTCACAGCACAGATAATAAAGTAAAAGAACTTTCTGTGCTTTACTATCAACAGGCAAAGAGCTTTCTTGCCTGCTGATCGTCAACCGGTCGTGAAGAAAATATGGGACATTTTTTTCTATGGGGATAAGACATCTGTCTAATTTATTATCTGTGGTATTACCTTACGGAAGCTGACATATTTCCATAGGCATGAAGAAAGGCACACATAAACACATTTTATAGGTTATTGGCATTGGTCCACTAGAAATTGACATTAGGTATAATTTCCATGCTCAGTGCGTAGGTGCTTACATTGAAAGAAAAATGGCTGAATAGCTGAATTAAAATTAAAAATCGAAATTGATTTAAATAAAAGGTATTTACATATATGGCTGAGAAGAAAGCTGATACTATTTTTACTAGATATGTGCAGATATTTTTTTTGGCTGAAGAGCTGAATAAAAATAAGAAATCGATAGAAGAATTCCCATGCGTTAACTCTTTTCATAGACGTATTTAGTAAATAGCTAAATAGAATTAAACACCATGTAAAAAAAGCTAGCTGAATCGAAGAAAAACCAAAAATAACTTTAAAAAGAATTTCAGTGTGTAGTGAGTCATCATTTTGAGCAAATCAAGGTAAATACCTCGAGCTGAATGGCTGAATTCAAGTAAAAACTGTAAGATGACTTAAAGAAATATATTCCGTGGGTTTGATGAACGTTGATAGAGGAATTTTTGATTATAAAATGTTAAGAGTTTAAATTAGCATATGGGTTTGACACATGTTAAAAAACTGTGAAAAGAAAAAGAATCGCTGATGCACAGTGAATTTTAAGCTGACTGGCTGAATAAACGTGTTAAACCTATATAAGGATTTAAGGTTTAATAATTTGAATAGCTATTTTAGTAGCTTCAGGAAAGCTAAGATAAATGAATGTTATTCTATTAGTACTGAAATACCTTGCGCGAAATAGCTGAATTAGGGATTTCCTAAGCCGACCGACGTGACGCATGCGAAACATTCGCTGAAGACGGTTTTTTGGTGTTATTAAGCTGTGTTTTTGTCTTTTTTTGTATCGTTGGGAATGTTTTCTGCGATATCACGTGGTTTTAAAAGAGCCTTCAACGTTAAAACTACAAACAACTTTAAGAATATTTCCTATGAAAAGCTGAATTCAAGTTAAACAGCCAAAATGACTCTTAATTACATAGAAAAATGGTATGTGTATCAATGCCATTCTCAATATGTGTAAACAAAAGTAGGAACCTTGATCTGAATTAAAGTAAAAACGTGAAACATTTTAGACACCGATTTTTCACACCAGAAACCTATTTCCCGAAGCATTTTCATATAATCATGGGTTCGTTCCGTTCTCAATTAAAACTGAAATGCATTTTTGAAATGAATACTGGAGAAGTCTTTGCTTAAATTTAAATTTCAAAAGACTTAAAAAACATTTATTTACCCCCCAAGCTGAGAAAAACAAAGCAATTCTGTCTGAACCAGAGCACTTAAGCTTTAAACTGAATAGCTGAATTAAAGAAAAATCCAAAAATGGCTTTAAGAAGCTATGCTGAATTCAAGAAGTGCGAGAAAGTAGAAATATACTCAAATTTAAAGAATATTTTGTAAGTGTTTATGCTAAATGGTTCTCCTTTTACAGTCCTAATCACAATTTGAGTGCAGTAATTTTCAAAGGCACAACAATAATTCCAGTAAAGAACCCAGCATAGTTAAATAAAATTAAAGTGCTCCCAAAGGACGGACCTTATTTCTTTCTTTTAGTTCTTCCAATTCCAGTTCCAGCTTCAGCTATACCACACTGGCACTTTTCTTTCTTTATTTCAATAGTACACTCTTGCAATGATGCGGAGGAGCTTTAGTGGAAATTATGCAAAGAATGGTTGAGAGAGGAAGGGAGTGTGATAATATCCATGAAGCAAAATGCCAAGGCTTAACACGGTAATTTGCATTCCGGAATATAGCCAGTGCCAGCGGCAGCATCAGGTTGGTTGTTTTGATGGTTGGTATTCTACGTATAGGAATAGGAGCCATGTCAGTACTATAGGTACAACGAAGGACGAATTCAAATCAAATGAAGTCGGGCAACAGTCATCCAGTCAGTCGTCAGTTTCGTTTAGTTTGTCATCGCACCGTATAGTATAGCTATGGTGGCAATATTATATCCTGTGAGTCCTAGCCGTTTTCAGTTTGATATAGTACAACATTTATTCTAGACAGGACATTAGTTTCTCTGGGCTGGCTGTTGTGTATGTAACTGTTACATCGACTGCTGTAGTGTAGTGTGACGCTGCAGTTCGTCTTTTACCTTTTTGTATTTTACTCGCTCTTCTTTCACCCAAGGATATCATCATTCGATGAATTTTACAAATTCTCCTCTGTGCTTCCGGTTTACTTTTTTTTTGCTGTTGGTGCTGTTGTAGTCCTTCTCCAGCAGGAAGTTTTACTGAAAATGCTCCATTAGACGGTTTCATTCTGTACAACTGTATTAAAGGTGCATGCATATAGAGAGTCGACATATAGAAGGATAGGTACGTACCGTGTAGCCGTCGCGTCGTCGTAGTACACACAGCACACATCTAAGCACTCTTTGAAAGGATTGTGTTAGTGTGGTGTGGTGAATCCTTTTACATGCGGATCTGAAATAGTTACCTACCTTATTTGCATATTGAATTTCAAAGCTGGTTTTGTAGAGGGTAGACCGCATTTCCGAAATGGTAATGTGTAGGTTGAGATGGCAAAGTGAAGTGAAGGTGGTGGTTGTTAAGGCTGATGGCTGATGGAGTCCTTTTGGTGTTTCATTTATAACACGGGTAAAAAGTCACGGTTCAGGTGCAGGTGTAGAGATGCCGGAAAGCAACAGTGATGAAGCGAGATATGAGAAAAAACGAATAGTAGAATCTCTCTGGATGGATATGGATGGGTGGGGGGGGGATCGGTGTTATTCTCAAAAATGCTTGCTTTAAGGTAGCTGCATACATAAATATGTATAAATTCAACTGTGGGATGGTGATGGGAAATACAAAAATGATGGAAAATATTTTTGAAATAAAAAAATATGAAAAAAAAAAATCAATGTTCAGGTTACAAGAGTGTTACCATAGATGTTATTTGCAACAATATTACATTTCTAAGTCATTAGAAGCATCTATTTGTACAACAGAATAAATAGTAACTGAATGTGTTAGACTTTTTTTTCAAAAAATTACGCAAAAGTTCTAGATTAGAATCAGGAGCCCTAGGCTGTACCTCCTTCCGAAACCCAATCCTATTCGAAGTTGTTTTTTGTTTCGATTTTGAATTTGCACCTACTTTGTATCTAATGATAGGTACAACTTCGAATAGGGTAGGCTTTCAGAACTAGAAGAAAGTATAGCACCAGGGCTTAAAATAGCTACCTTCAGTTTAGTTTTTTTTGTCGATGTTTTCTATTAACACAATGAGCCGGACCTGGAATCCTGAGAGAAATATAGTTTTACCCGAAATATGTATTTAATTCCCCCGGAAACAGTTTTCTAAGCGTGAATCTTCCCGGAATAAATTTCTGCCCCAGCAAAACACATGACAGCTAAATTTACCCGAAACACTGATTCCCGATACCAAATAATTAGGTCAAAAAGAAACTTTAGAGCATCATTCACTCTCATTTTCTCCAATTCTGAGAGAGGAAAACAATGCCAGTTATTTTTCCGCAAAAAATTTATCTGCAAAAAAACTCAATAACATATCTGAGAAAATACCTGAGCAGGTGTATTCAGAAAAATAAGTTTCCCGATTATTTTCCACTGATTCGAAACATTTAAATAAGTTTCCCGATTATTTTCCACTGATTCGAAACATTTCAAGGGCTCGCGTCAAGGTCAAGGGCTTAGACAAGCAAATTAATTTACACTTCTCGGGATCAGAATAACCTTTGACTATCAACTAGAACGTGAACAAGACCTTCAATGTTATTTTTTTTGGTGAAAATTAAAAATTTTTCGCAGTTTGTTTCATGTTCAGGAAAAAGAGATTTCAGAGGACCTCAGCAATTTAAGTTGCCTGAACAGGATTCCTCAGCAACAAATCCCAGTTTGGTTGTCAAAATACTGGGGAAATTAAATTTGGATTCACTTGCTCAGGTTTTGATGTAGCAAAATCTCCAATATCTCGTTTTCCTGGGTTCTCATCATGTTAAACGAAAGCGATCACACGATATCGTTTTCAATATTGCCAGCACTATCACTTTTGTAGAGAGAAATAAATAAAGCTTTCGTCTAAACATGAAACAACATTATCTTTTTATTCTTGGAGAATTATAAAACACAAAAAGTCAACAAAACAAAGTCTCCGAAAAAACTCGATGAAGGTTCGCTCAAAAAGCTAATATCTTGAGTTCTATTGGCCGGATTGCCAAGGTTGTGTCGTTTTGACTTAAAGATTTTCTTTAAGTCAAAACGACAGAGCATTAAGGCATATATTTTTTAAATGTATTGTAGTGGTGATACCTCTGACAAAATAAATTGGAAAATCGCTATTTTCAAACCCGCTCCCCCGCCAAGGCTGAAAAAGAAACCTGCCAGACGATTGTTTTCCATACCATGATATATGCACCTACAAACCCTCATACTCATATTTTGGCTATCAATCCACTCCCAAAATTTGCTGTGGTCTCTTGGTCTAATAGCGTTCGATCGTTTTTGTTTAACGTGATTATAACACGCAAATGTTTTCTACACTTTTTGAAATAATCAGTTTTGACAATTTGAAATTGAAATGTTTCATTTTGAACTAGAGTGTTTACAGTTAAGTTAATTGTTTTTTTTTATGAGATCGAGATCAGGGAAAAATTCTGCTAGTACTTGCTGATCCTAACTGTTTGTAAAGGAGAAGATACAGTAGTGGCACCAACCTAGTCAGACGAGTTAAGGCTAAACATAATGAGACAGAGGCGGATGGACAACAAACGTCGTTCCCTCTTCTCAGAAAATCAATTACCGATAAGCAGTTCAGAAGAGAAATATCATGATAAAGTTCGTGCACGCTAGTGGAAGAAGACCTCAGCCAAATTTTGTCTACGAAACTGGAGAAGCTTGTTAGTTATGACCGTTAGGTCTTCACGGGACTGTAGTTCTGATTTCACGTAGTAAGTAATGCTATTTTCATTTACAATAATTATACTGAAATGTGAAACTTTTTACGGGTTCTTGTCGGAAATCAGAATATGCTATGACAATGACAATATAAAGTTTCCAATTATTTGGTCAAATGCTGCAAGAAGAAGAATTTTTATTTGTATTTGATAAGAAACAATGAAATCAACTTTACGTGGACACAGATGAACAATATTGTAAAATAATAATTTGTTGCAAAACTATGAAATAAGTCTTAGAAGTTCCGAATGAATTGTTATTTCTTAAAACCGTACAAGATATTGGTGCTTAAGAATCTTAAAGTGAAACATTTATAGGGAAGAAAAATCAAATAAGCGCGATTTATCTTTAACGCGCGTTTTTGCTTACATACAATTAAGGTACCTACTACTTATCAGTTCTTATCCAGATTTCATTAAAAAAAATTTGTATAACAGGCTATCTAATACTCTGCACCATATTGGGTTGCTAAATTTTGAAACGAATGTACCAGTCTGTAAGACAATAACTTTTGAGGCATCCAAACTCTGCCAACACTGAGCAGGATAACATCGCTCCAGCTCAGCAAATGTTGCTAGAAGTACCTCACTTAATCACTTTGAAGCAAATAGCTTAATCTATGAATATATACTGAGAATCCATTCGCTTAATAATGAGTTAAGATAAAATCATGAATAAAAAGCCTAATGGTTGGTTGCCACATTTGGTCATGTTAGTAATAAAAACCTGTTCGAATGAACATTTCTAAGACTCCATTTTGCGGACCTTACGTGCATTTTTTATTTAACCAATTTCGATGAACATTATAACTCAGAAACCAAAATACAGCAGACTGCGAGGAGGCGATCGGTGAAAGAGAACACAGTCAAAACAATTGACTGATAAGAGGTAATCGGCCTTGGAAAGTGGTGGTGACTTCAAACGATTATCAAACAATAACTGCTTGTCCAAAATGGCATTTTGGTAGGAACCTACTATAAAGAAGATGCTGAAATATAATCCTTTCTTTTATTTTTATCTTCTGTCTCATACTGAACTCGACAACTTTTCAGACCTCCCTCGTATGCTAAGAAGTTTTTTGAAGAATACTTTGAGAAAAGAAGCTGATCTAGAAGAGCTATTCTTCATCTTTTTCGTAATAGCTTGAATGGGAGTTTTTATTCACACGAAAAGGTTTGAATATTGGTCACACTAAATGTCTGACGAAGATTTTTCTCAAGATATTCCGGACTCTTTTTGTTAATATGAGATTTTTCTCAGTTAGCGATTGGTTGTTCGGATTCTGAAAATGTTTTTGAATTGTCTAGGTGTTATGTGGTGTTATGTAATTAACGACGGCCTGCATCATTCTCAATGACCAATGCAGTTGGCTCGTTTAATATCGAATTTTAGTATTTATCAACTATCCATATAATGATTAATAATCGCAATAGGGGTGTTAGTCAAAACTCAAGAGACTCTGATTCGAACTAAGCCTTGCATAACTCCCCATTAGCTATTAGCCTTATAATAAATATTATTGCTTTGTGCATATCCGTTTTACTTTTCCTCAAGAATCATAATGCGTCATAAGTTTAGTACACACCAGGTATTTGTTCAGAATATAAAAATAGAATTCAATTTTCCATCACTCATATACTCATACTTTTCCAAAAACTACTCACTACCAAACATGTTTGTGCTTAGTTCGAATCATCTTCTTCTTGTTACCAAAATTCCCTCTCAAGACCTTCCACAAGAGCCATCACATCACATCCCACCCACTGCATCGACGTATACAACGTGCGGTAAATGTTTTGATGGTTTTTGTGGTTGTTATAGTTAAAAGGATTTCAGGTTATTGAACGACACCATCCGGTGGTGGTTGCTTCTAGTAGGTACTTTCCCTGTGAAACGATGTTTCAATGTTTGATGATAACGGCATATAAACACTTTATAATGCCCTCTGAAAATGAAATTGGCAATGCTGTTATAGAGGGAAGAAGTATGAATGTATATTAAATGTGAAAAGCAAACTCAAGGACCAATCCAATTGTAAATTATTCAAAACTTAGAGTTCTGGCAGCAAAGAGATGCTTATAGCAGCTACTGCATGCCAGAAAAGATGCGGTAAAACACAAGGAACTGAACTTAAAACTCTAACCCCAAGTTTTTGTGTCTTCAAAAATAAATATATAAATAACAATAAGCGATAGCTGATGCAAAAGCTAAACAGAGGTGTAAAGGTGTAAGATGCTCAAACAAAAGAAACAACTGTGAAAATCAAAATGGAAAAGAAGTTTATTTTTTGTTGGTGATTTAAATATTTTATAGAAAAATATCAAGTCACGTATGGGTTCGGTATAGTCGACAAAAACTAAAGTGGTACCTTAACTAAGTGACAGTTTTGTATTCTAAAGGAGTAGAGGTACCTACCTATCAAGCCGCCTATGTCCTCATTGTGACCTTGTGCGGATATTTTTAATATAATATTAAATTGGTCCTTCGAGCCGGATAAATGACTTTTTTAAACCACTGAAAGTTTCTTTCGCTAAACGAAAACTCAACTCATCGTCCATAAACTCATTTAGGAAAACACCTTAATAGTTTGTTCTCTATATATTGAAAAGACTGCCTTCAAAAAATGGTCTCCCCGTGGGATTGATGAAATTTAGGCTTTTTGGGTTTTGTATTGTTAGAAACCAAACTGATTTTAGTTCATATCTGAACAACTTTCTCAAATAAATTGCAATGTATTTTTTTGTACAAAGCGGTCCTTCCATTAAGATAATAAGCGTCCTTTTTTCTTACCAGCGACCGCTTCATTATCAAAAATGTTGATTGAATCTAGGTTCTGTCGTTAGGGAAGGTACCTAATATAGCCTCTGCATAATTTGACGATTTTCTTCTTATCGAAGCTCTCGGTGGCAGAACATAAGATGGTTTGATGATAAAAACTTCATACACAAGGACACTCCATAGTGCAAAAGAACAAACAGAGAAAAATATTTACAACATACAACACAGCAGCACAAAAAAATTACGACCAATACTTTGAAAGTTTTTCTTCTCCTGCCCTCTTTGAAACATGAAACAGGGCACCTGGATAAATTCTCAACGCAACTCAAGTGGAAAAAAGCGATTTAGAAAGTCCTATCCACGGAAAAGGTATACCTATCCACATTTATATTATGTATATAGGATTGTAGGGTTTAAGGAAAAACGATGAGAAAAAGGCGGTTTGAAGTTGAAACTGGGAATGAAAATCGACTTATCGTATCCATTGTATAGCTGGTATCGTTGTTATGTTTTTTATTTTTTTTTTTTTATATTTTACGGTCTCCCTAATGTATGCATTCATTTGGAAATCAAGGCAGAAAGGGTAGCCATATATCCTTTATAACAAAATACAAGGATATATGAAATGAATGTATGTTATGAGGAAGGAAGGATACGCATTGTTTTGCAGTCAGTGACATATGTTCACGGTCGCATGGTTAGCATAGAGTTTTTATTTTAACTTTTTTTTTTCTGGGAGAAGGGTACAAAATAGACACGTGAAAGACACTCAAAAAGAGGATGATGCATGGGATAAAATAAAATAAAACAAATTCAAAACCAAGCAGTGAAATGATCAAAAATTGTGATATATGTACTACAATGTGTTGTCTATGTTTTAAGTGTTTTTTTTTTTTTTTTGCTCCTGACTTGTTATATCTCAAGGAATGAGCACCGGCTTAAGGGAAACCAGAGTTAATGTATTTATTTGGAAATATTGATGTTATTTTTGGGGATTAATATAAAGGCTGAATGGAAATTGAGTGCGACGTGGTCGAGTGGAAGAGAAGTCGAGTGTGTAATCCATTTAGAGGGATTCGTTATGGGCTATGAAATTCATCAGCAACCAAGTAGGGCCGGCTTATTCGGTTGAACCTTATAAGGAGAAAGCTTTCTATATTATAGTAAGGCGGGAAAAGGTAATATTAATTTTAATTAAAATTTAAGGAAAAGTGGGTTGTATTTAAATATTAAAGTAGATAAACCCATGGAGATGTAAGCCATAACTGATGACACGAATTTAAGGTGACGCGATTTAGAAATAAGGTGGTAGGTAATTTAGTGTTGTTATTCCAAACTCGTTTCGCTGAGATATCAAGTTTCTTCTTTAGGCATCAAAATAGGTGAACAAACCAACCTACAGAATTGGTTATGGACGCCAACCTTCGCAGCTGACGATGATGTCCTAGGCGAGTTGATTTCGAAATTGTGCTTGATGCTTAAAATGCAAAAATTTGTAATCCAATTGCAATGTTAGCGAATTTTCAAAAAATCTTTTCAATTAGGTACAAATTTTAATTAAAAAAAAAATAAATATTTTTAAAGAGGGGTTTTGAATAATACAAATCCATACAAACGGAGAAAAGGCTTGGAAGTTTACATCTTTTAACATTAAATTACAAAATTTTTAAATTATTGAACGAAACCACAATATCTTGAGTGTGAGATTATATGAGAGGACTAGAGTTTAGGTTGGGTCAAGACAAAAATTAAAATATTATAGAAAGGAGGTCTATTGCTCTCCCTTTAGGCGAGAGGGGAAATTTTCTAGAAAAAATATTCTTAAAATAAAAAAAAAATATTCAAAAATAACAGCAGCATTGAAAATACTACTATGTTTTTGCTTTTTTTTAAGGTCAGAAATTCATTATTTTATGTTCTATTTAAATCAAGTTGTTTCAGTAAACAGTTTTCGAACAATTATTTTTCAAACTTAAAATTTCTAAAAATAAAATATTTTTTTTTTAAATTGATTTTTTTTTAGAAAATTTTAAGAAATAAAGTATCTACTATTTTAGATTTCAATACTTAATGCCGTTATTCATTTTATATTAACATTTATATTTGTTTATTTCATCAAACAGAGTAGGCACACTCTTACAGACTACTATTAGAAAAGATAATAATTTAGATAATAAATTAATAATATAATAATAATAAAAGTATAATAGTAAATAATATGTACAAAAATAAATAAAAATTAAAAATAAAGTAAAATTACATTTTGTTTAATGATAGTAAAATAAGCATTAATTTTTTTTTTTGAAAATATCCCTAGAATTGTTAGAAAATATATCAACAACTTCAACTACAGAGTTCGTTTCTCTTATGCAACGTGCAAATGTCATGAGAATGTCTCTTGTAAATGAAAATTGGCACGGAGGTTCCTTGATGGAAAATAAAAGTGAATACGTTCTAATAAAAATGAGCATTTGATGCGGTTATTAATTACATCTTTCATAAAAATTACTGAAAAATATTTTCTTCTAAGCTCAAGCCTTTGAATATCAAAGAGAAAGCATCTAGATGAATAAGAGGGAACCTCAATATTCCAATTTAATTTATGAAAAGCAAACCTGGTGAACTTCCTCTGGACATTTTCAATTCGAAGAGAGTGTGAGTTTTAGTAGGGATTCCAAACTATGCTACAATAGTCCAGTACCGACCTGACAAGTGAGATATATAGCGATTTAAGGGCATAAGGGTCAGAAAAATCCTAAGAATTTCTTCTAATAAACCCTAACAGTCAGAAAAATCCTAAGAATTTCTTCTAATAAACCCTAACATCCCGTTAGCTTCATTCATGATGTGCTTAGTAAACGAAAGCTTATCATCTATAATAACGCCTAAGTCCATTTTCGCTGCAACCCTCTCTTAGATTATATTATTAATTTTATAATGAAAGGTAAAAGGTGACTTTTTTCTGTGGCACGTAAAACTCTGACATTTAGCAACATTTAAAAATAGTTAGTTAGAGTCACACCAATCAGCTATTTTTTGAGTATCTTCTTGAAACAAAAGGCAGTCTGTAAACGATTTTATGAGCCGGAAAATTTTGACTTCATCGGCATACATAAGGTTATTTGAATATTTGAAGATAAGTGGAATGTCATTTATGAAAAGAATAAATAGCAAGGGCCCAATATGACTACCTTGTGGTACACCTGAAGTAACTTCAATTCTCATAGATTTATATTTACCCAAATTAACAAATTGAAATTGATTTTTTAAATGGTGAGATCCATTTAATAAAACTGGAATGAAAGCCAAGCTTTGAAAGCTTGAAAAGTACTATAATTAGTAAGTAAGTAAGTAAGTAAGTAAGTAATTCATTTATTTATATAAATTTACAAGAATTTAATACAATATTATGAATTTAAATGCTATGGCTATGCCGTCAGCCAGGTTGGCAAAAATAAATAAGAGTATTTAGACTTATGTTTTGAATTTAATCGAATTCTGATATAAATAACATTCTATACTTGTAAATATCTTTCAAAAATTAACTTAACGATATTTATAGTCTCTTGCAAAGTAAGAATATTTTTTCCGAAAAAGAGGCGTCTTTGAGTTTTGAATATTGGTCATATACTTATGAAGTGTAGACAATCTTCTTTTGACTTTAAGTTGCAAAGTGTACAGAATTGGTTAAAACTATTATTGTAAGGATTTCCATTTAAGTTAAGAACTTCACATCTTGTTTTAAAGATCAGGGATATCTCTGCATAGCTCAGTGAATCCTGGAAATAGTTTCTAGTACCAAGATTATAGTTGAGCTGACTGTAGATTATTCTACTGGATGACTCTTGTGCTTCGTCTATCAGTAAAAGCCTCATTGTGTCCTCATTTGTCTCTATGATGCTGTACATTTGTTCTTTGAGATGGTTTATATTGCTGATATCATCATCCAATCTCACTCCACACTCATTCCAACAGTATAATTAGTATAGTTAAGTCAAACATTAAAAACCAAATGGTTCTATGATTTTGTTTTTGAAAAAATAAAAAGCAAATAAAGCAACTTCCTCATGAAAATATGAAAAATCAAAGCTGAAGTGGTGATCATTTAGCTGGATTCTTTTTTTGGTTTGTGTTTAGCTATATCACAAAATGTTAAAACTTTAAAGCCTTCTGGTTTCCGGTTTTTGACTTAAAATTAATAAGTGCATAAAATATAAACATTCAAAACAATGCATGCAATTTTTTTTTTTTTTTTCAAAATATTGACAAAATATTTTTTTTTTTCAAAATTTTCAATCAAACAAATTGATCTAAAAATAAAATAAAAGAATAGATTACTGGCTTCAAATTAGGCTAGATAAAGCATAATTTTGTGTTTTGTGCTTTTTTTGTTATCATTGTTCTTAGAAACTTGTGCCTACCGCTTAAACGAGGGGAGATAGACCCCACGCTCTTTAAAAATCAAATTGGTAAGTCGGTGGTTTATATCTGCAGATATTTGCCGAAAGTTTCAAAAAAAAAAAAAAAAAAAACGTTGCAGCCCTTTTCAGGAAGAAGATTTTCCTTCACGAATTCTTACCAGTTCTTCGGAAGGTACCGACATTTGTAATCCTATGAACTTGCGGGATTTTTGAGAAAAAAACAATCGAAAAACACAATTTCTTTCTTAAACTTTCCTTAACAAGAATATACAATTTTCGGAAGCACCTGACAAAATTTTATTAAAACCACCCTCGATGAAGCAGAATATCTAAAAAAAAAGAGATTTGTTTGAGGTTACCGTTATTACAAGTATGTAGATCTTATCTAATTTTGTTTTTACCAAATCACAGCCAAAGCTCAATTTTTGGTATCAAAATCGTCGAAACGTTAAAAAGAAAATTGTTGAGGGTATTTAAAAAAAACGCTAGATACTAAGTTTGAAGAAAATCGATTCTGCCGTTTTCGAGAAGATGAAGATCTATAGCTAAATTTAAAGTGCGAAACTCTGATGCACCAACCGACAGATGTTAAAAAGAATCATCACTTTTTTTTTGAATTCTCTATCATCAAAATGTACTTATATTTAAGCCTCAATTTTGTTGTTGAAATGGAACCAATACTTTCCCTATAAAGTATAGAGTAAGACAAGTAAAATTAGATTTTCAAATTCAATATTTCGAAATAGGTTCTTGAATTTACCTTTTAGTAAGAAAAACGTGCTCTT
This sequence comes from Melangyna quadrimaculata, assembly GCA_949320155.1. Lineage (NCBI taxonomy): Eukaryota > Metazoa > Arthropoda > Insecta > Diptera > Syrphidae > Melangyna > Melangyna quadrimaculata. The sequence continues at coordinate 7,339,915 of OX439483.1, forward strand.
ATAGTCTAAAAGCCGACAGCAAATTTTGGCAGTTGAGTGATAGCCAAAATATGAGTATGAGGGTTTGTAGATGCATATACGTATATAGTGGTATCGAAAACCAAAGTCTGGAAGATTATTTTTTTCAGCCTCTGGCGGGGGTGGGGTTTTCAAAATAGCGATTTTCCAATTTTTTCTCAGAGGTATTACCACTTCAATAAATTAAAAAAAATATATGTTATAATGATCTGTCATTTTCCTTACGTACAAACATCGTAATCTTGGAAATCCGACCAATAGAACTCGACATATAAGCTTTCTTAGAGGCCCTTATCGGATTTTTCTTGGGGATTTATAAAACCCAAAAATCAACCAAACAAATTCTCCACAAAAAATCGATAAGGTTGGCTTAAAAAGCTAATATCTTGAGTTATATTGGTAAGATTGTCGAGATTATGATGTTTGGACTTAAGGAAAATGACAGAGCATCATAACATATGTTTTTTAAATTTATTTAAGTGTCAATACCTCTGAGAAAAAAAAATTGGAAAATCGCTACTTTCAGACCCCCATCCCCACCAAAGGCTGAAAAAAAAAAACAAAATTCACCCAAATTCATCTATCTATTTCTGAGAGACTGGTCATTTTAAATATTTTTGGAAAAATTCTACATATAATAAACTAAGCTGAATTTGAGAATTTCACTTAAAATAAATAAATTTTCTACTAAAATGGGTTGTTTTTTGTTGTGCAAAGATAGTCGTTAGACAGATTCAAATAAAAATAAGAAGAAGAGGTTCAAGCGTTTACTATGATATATCAAAAAAGATGTTTGATACGAACTGGCGAAAATGTACCCATCCAAATATGGCTCTGCGAAATAAGGCCCAAAAAAAAAATTAAATAAGGCCTAAAAAATAAGCACACAAAACAAAAACAACGAAATTTCTCAAGTTTTTTATGAAAAAATACCCCAATTCGGGGCCTTATTTGGTTTTTTCTTTTGGGACCTTATTTCCTGGGGCCTAATTTCACGGAGCCTCCAAAAATAACCATATTTTTTATTTTTGTAGATGAATTTGTTAATCCACAGTAATTAAATTCAAAGGTGAAATGCTTAGGGCACTTGGCTTTAGTGTAATTATGTATACTTAAAACAGAGAGTAGCCATAATTAATCGTTAGTATAATTAAATCAAATAAATTCATATTTTTGTTCAAAGTGTTAGTCTCTGGAAAGTCACGTTGCATATTTTGTGTTCTCAGCTTCAGTAGTATATCCAAAAGTCATCTTTTTTATGCCTTTATTTTCTCTTTCCAAATTTTATTTTAATTTTAATTCGTTTTTAAAAGATTTATTAATTGTTTGGTTATCAAAGCTCGTAATTTTGGTCCTTAACGATGGTCTGGCTATTAAATAGGTTAAACATTATTATTATTAAAAAAAAGAAAGGTAGGTAAGTAAAGTACCTAAGTCTTATTTTTTATCTCCAAAACAACTCAGGACATTCATTCATTGGCTTAAACGCTTGTTGAGTAATAAATTTATTTTAGGGGAACTCTTGAAAAGCACGTGGGTATATGTATATCGCAAGCACGTTTCTTTGAAAAGGAATCAAAAGACATCAGCATTTTTAATGTCCTTATTTATGGAGAAAGAGAAAAAAAAAACAATATCGTCCTATGATTGTGGATGGGGGTGAGAACAAAACGCCACCATTTTTTTTTGTAGACAATTGTATATATTTTTAGTCATATTTTGTCCTGTTTTCCTAGCCTTCTCAGCACCTCTCTTCTTTATCCTCAAACCCCCACACAAGCTTTATCTTTATGACAGCAAGAGGGAATAACATTAAATTTCCTCTTCTAGCTTCCAAAAATGTGTGTTATTATTATGTACGTTTACTCATTGTGAGGAAAGATTACGATTTGGACGAAGAAAACAAAAAAAAAGGACTTTTTAAAAAGGATATCAAAAGGACCTCACTCACACTCTTTCTCTCTCTCTTTCTCTTAAGCAAATTGTTTGCAAACAAAAAATTATATTAACGATACTCGTATTTACGAGATCACAGAAAATTCTACATCATTACCCCATTCATGGGAATTTTTATTTTTATTTCCTTGGTAGTTGTCGCTGATGTCGCTCATTCCATTTAGATACATATTTCTATGTCTTCTTGTTTTGTTTTTATTTTTTTCGACAAGTCCTTAAATTGTAGATAATTTTATTTTTGTTCCTTATCAATGTCCTGTCATCGGCTATTTGCCGATCTCAATATACAATTTCCCCCCGTTATATATGTATACTTAATTGTACACGGATAACTAACTTTTTTTGGCCGTGTCGGCATTGTTAAATAAGCATTTTTACTGTTATTATTTATATGGTTGCCAATGAGTTAGGCAGATACCCCAAGTGAAGACATAATATCCTGGAATAATATGTCTTTATTGTTGAGAGAGTGAGTGAGATTGTATATGTAATGACAAATGCCATCGTTTGTGTCAATAATATTTGCTTTTTGTCTTGTGTGTTTGTCTATGACGTAATGATGTGTATTTTTGTATAGGTATTTGCATGCTATCGACACTGTAATAAAATATATTGTCTAGATTTAGGAGGCGATTGCACCAAAAACGGCAGTTTTCAGCCCTTAAATTGCTTGTGAAATCGTTATTGTGCTGATAAATGGCATTTATTGAAGGGATTTTTTTTCGGGGCGATGTGTAATAACGACTTTAAGCAATCAAGAACACAAAATTGCTTATGCATCAAATTAAAGTACTGACATCGATTTTAAAACAGCCATTGTCAGTTATTTCTGGCTTTTCATATATGAATAAGGATTTTCTTGGACAGAAAATCACAAGAAATCACAATGGTATCCCCAAATCAAAGCCTTATTTACAAACGAATTTATTTATTAAAATAAACAAAATATGTACATATATAAGCCAACGAAGAAACAGAAGCAATACCTCTTCTTCTTCAATGGATTTCCTAGTGAACTTGATTGAGCTCTTACACCATATGGGTGGTAATAGTGGAAAGCTATAACATCACCTTTTCTTCGATGTCCATTCAATAATTCGCCAGATCTCTTGCAACTTTTGAGTAAATCATCAATGATTCCCATATGAAAATAAATGCAATGAAGTTCAACGTATTTTGAGCCAACACTGATATTTTTGAGTTCTTTACGGCTATTTTTGCACTCCATATCACTGTCGGATTTCATAGAAATTTCCTTACAATCTAGCAGAATCGAATTTCTATGAGCGATAAGGTACTTGATGACATTTCCTCGATATTGAAATATTCCAAACGGTTCACCGGGAGAGATTAGTTGATCACTGAATTTTCGACTCACTTCTAAAGGGTAGCGGCCTGAACAAATTTTGACGAAGTTTATGTTTTTAACTTCATTGCATGAATGAACAATCCCAATGATGAAGATAAAATTGAGAATTTGACGAGACATATAGATAAGGAAGGGAAAATAAAAAAAAAATGACACTATTGTCAGTGAATAAACACGAATTAGCACGTTCAGGACTGTAAGTTTAAAAGCAGTACTACCTATATAAAAGCCGAAGTTCCTATTTCAAATACAACAAAGTTCCTTATAGAGGTCTTGCATGTTTCTAAGTATTTAATCCAATAATTTATGACGGTGTAGGCAATGAAAGCGTTTCAACAACAGAATTGTGAGTATAAAAACTAAGCTGTGTACTATTAATGGACTGGAGTCTGTCAATGTGTGTTTTTGGTGGTTGAATTTCGGCCAGTGGGCGATACCTGTTAATGGAAACACAAAATATTTTGACTGATATTTTTTCTTCTAACCGAAATAATTTTTTTATTAAAGAAATATTTTAGAATAAAATGGTATCTCGGACACCTTAAGCAAGCTCAAAAATTTGAAAAGGGCTCTTCAGCTAAATTTCTAACTGTTAAAGCGTTTTTCCTATTGCTTTCATAATTCTACGCTGAGTCTTATAGTGCTGTTTTTAATAATAATAATAATTTTAACTATATGCCTGTAAGACCTCAGGTCTTTTATATGCAACGCACGGCACTAGTTAGAAGGAATACAAGGAAAGGAAAGATTTTTATTGGCACAGTGGATTGAGAATTAGATGCTTCTTATCTCAAATACTATATCCACTGTGCCATTGCCACCCGCTGTTTCGTTGGCTTTGTTGGAGTAGACCGTATCAAATTTTGTATATGTAAATAACTATAGCATCTTCGATAAATTCACTTGAAATTATTCCAAAATTTAACGAGAATTCAGAAAAAAAAACTTAACGAAAACTCAAATTAATTAACTATTATGCCACATTTAAAATTTTAAGGCTTAATTATAAGCTGCACACCTGTTATAATAAGTGGCCCTCAAGTCTATAATATTGGCCACCTACCACAGCCACTTGCATATTTAGGTATAATTGTATGTAATTATAATTACAATAATTTTTGTATTTTTTTGTAACTCAAGAACCATCAGTCAAACAAGGATAATTTGTCCTATAGAAGTTTTTAATGCCCTTTTCTTCTTTAAAATGTCACATTTAAAACTTTATTTCGCTTTCCGTTTTATTTAATTCGTTACCAAGGTCTGCCTAGAATAAAACTATTTCTTCGTTTATTCAACCATCTCCTCCCCTTAAAGAACTCGTACCTCAGTTAAAACATCATGTTAAGTTGGCACACATAATATAAAGGCACCCACTTAAATATATTTATACAGAAAACCAGGGCCAGAGGTATGGAAACATATTTTGCTGTTCTTCCTATATGTATATTGTATATGATGAAGAAACTCTAACAAACTCTCCCCATCATTGCTCCCCAAACGTCGGGAAAACTTTAATTACATTAGTAAATCTAATAGTTGAGATAGTTTGACGAGGGTCTGAGGGTTGTTTAACTACAAAACAGTGGAACAAAATTAAGCAAAAGAAAAATCCTCCAAAGGAGCAATATATAAATTTACACACATGTATTGTACACTTTACAGTGTTATATAGGTGAACAAAGTGAGTGAAAAGAGGAACTGCTAAGGAAAGACGAGTGAGAGGGGTTATGGTCGGCGAAAGTAAGGTAAGCGAGTGAAGTTCATTCTATACACTTTAAGGAAAGTTACCTCATAAAAGTAATATCGTGTTTTACGTGTGTAGTTTGCCAATGGGGTTATAGTGTATCTTATATTAAATAACAAGAATTAGGTGAAGAAATTTTAGTTGGAGATGGAGGTGGAGGAGAGAAAAAGGGACAGAAATATCTAGGTACTATGGTATTGATGTTGCTATGCTAAGGGAGAAGTGTATTTTTTCACCTTACAAGCTGACGTTTAAGTAAACGTTAAGTGTGGTAGAATTTTTATTTTTAGGGACCAAATGAAGAGAAGTACTGACATACTCCAATGGTACTTACTGTGGGAAAATGTGCGATGTGATTTTTAAGTTTTGGAAAAGTTTTTGAGATTTTTATATATACATATTTTGTTTTTTATTTCCTCAAAAATATGTTTTGCGGTCCACCAGAGGTTCAACTTTAAAATGTAATTAATTTACTTGAGTTTTTTTCGGAAAGAGTCAGGAGTGATGGGATGAAAAAAATAACAAACAAAAGTGGAATTTGTATAACAACATGCACAGGCACACGTACACGTACCTATAAGATTCCAATTTGAGTTCGAATCATTCTTCTTAAGCTAGTTAGCAGACCCTCTCATCAAATTTAGGATTGGATAATAAGTACCTACATAGCTTGGTTGTCTCTGATAATTAAAAAAAAATTTTCTTATCCCAAAACGAAAATGTTATTCTTTGATAAGTATTTCGAAAATGACTAAGTAATTTTTTTTAAATTTTATTTAAAGTGATTACTTAACATTTTCTACAGCTTTTGAAAAAATCATGTTCCTAAAATCAAAAACGTTTAAAACCCTTTGTTTATATTAAGTGCGCACTTAAGGGGTTTTTATTACCCTTAAAATTTTTAAACACAGTGCAAGCGTTAAGAAAATAAGGCAGGATCTAAGATAATATTTAAATATCAAAATGGCAGGGAAAAATAGTGCTAGTTAAAGCATTCCACATTCGTGTAGTGTGACTGAAGAAAGAATCTTTATACTTAACAGTACGTTGGGCTCAAGTGTAGGCTGATGTGCATTCCTAGAACAGGCGCGGATCCAGGAATTCAGTTTGGGGGGAGGGGTTCGCATGATGCAGTCAACCGAGAAAAATGTATAGAATATACAATTTTTGCAATACCTACAATTGATTTTAAAGGACAATAAATATATACGTAAAAATAATGACGCAAAATTTTAAACATTGCACGTTTAAGGAATAAAACCGGCTCTAGTTAACGTAGTTCTTTGGTTGTGAACTCTTGTCTAACTCTTTTGTAATTTTAAACACGCTAAACAACTCTTCTAACTAAAGTAGACTCCGCAAATTAAGGTTGAATAGACACAAATTTGACATGAAGACAAGAAACACAACAAAACAAAAAATGTTAAAATAAACAAACAAGTTCAGATCAAGTAATTTTGATATAATTATGTATACATATTTATTTATTTATTTTTTTATTCATTTGAAACAATCACATTATGAAATAAATATTCTTATAGGAAGTGAAGTTAAAATTTACGTTAATAAAGTGAGAAATTCGAGCTACTTTGAGTCAGTTTAAATCATTGCATATACAAAAGGAATATAAAAATTTAAGAAAATTAAAATTTAAGAAAATTAAAAAAACAGATATTTAAAGAAATATAAAGAAATACATACGCCTCAATTTGACACTAGATAAATAATGAGCATATAATTTAAGAAAGAAAGATAAGTCTACTATCAAAATTAGCCAGAGTTTTGAGTAAAGAAGGACCTAAGCTTCAATCGAAACCCTTCGGTTCCACCTAACTCCCGTAGATACCTTGGTAAAGAATTCCATGAGCGTATAGAATCAACGAAAAATTATCTTTCAGAAATTAGACATGTGTAACGAGGGTGGATAAGTTGAAGAGATCTAGTTGAGGTGCCAAAACGTAACTTATTAAATAGGTAACAAGGTTGATAAGTTTGAATAACATTTGAGAGCAATATAAGCGATCTATATCGAATAAGATGATCATAAGACATGTTGTAGAGAAGCTTAGAGAAATGGGAAATTCTGTCAAAACGTCTTATATTGAAAACATAATGTGCAATATTGTTGAAAAATAAATCGGGTGGCACAACGGCTCATGAAGAACCAGGGCCTAGTGACTAACAACTCGCAACTCGCATTGTTGAAAGCGACGTTTAATTTTCTCCTGCTAGAGGAATCACAATTGACAAAAAGTTCACAACCGTAGTTTAAATTAGGAACAATGAGTGTTTTTGCTAGCAACATACGAGTTCTAAGAGGTGTATAGTGGTGAGATAACCAGAGCTGGCGTAGTGTTCCATAGACTTTTCCTACAGCTATATCAATATGGTTGTTCCAATTAAGTGTTCTATTGAAGACCATTCCTAAATTTTTAGCTGTATCAACAAATTCAATTTTTGAACCCTATATCATGATGTCAGGAAAGTAGGACAGATCAAAAGGTTTTTTACCAATGACGATACATTTAGTTTTTAAGGGGTTAAGAAAAAGCCCATTATAGGTATTATTTTAGTTATTTTCCACTGAGGAGGGAAAACTCCAGTGGTTAATATAAAGTTGAACATGTGCACTAGTGCTGGTAGAATGACAGGGAGAATTATCTTGACAATTTAGGATGAATTCCATCAAAGCTAGAAGCATTAGATTTTACAGATAACAACATATGTGTCACGTATGTATATAGATTTATGATTGTGTTTTGTTTGATTGTTTTAGTTTTTATTTATTGAAAAAGAAGTCTACCTACTCGCGTTATTCCTGATTATAAAAAAAACTCAAGCGCAGTCAAAGTTGAGACATCTTTGTAGGTACCTACGTGTATGTGTATGCGCGAACGCAGGAAAAAATTTCGGGGGGGGGGGGGTTAAACTGAAAACTCAAAATTAAGAGTGAACTTGTATGGCGAGGAAGTTAAATTCATACATTTCGGGGGGGGGGGGTGGTGAACCCCCCAAACCCCCCTGCGTTCGCGCCTGGGCTGTGTGATTGATGTTTGTACTCATGTTTTCGCAGAAAAAGTGCAAACTTCAATGCCGCCGAGCTCTTTAAATAAATACCTACTTACTTTTCATTTTTAACAAAGCTGTAAGTATAAAATTAAAAAACAAAAATCTACGGAATTAATTTTACCAAGTTAGATGAGTGGTTTAAGGTTAAACTATACTTTATGTCATTTAAAATTACTAAAGAGTCAACTCTCGCTTTAAAAAGAGTTTTAGAGCCAACTCCCACTTTAAAAGTGATTTAGAGCTGGTGATTTTGATTGCTTCCCAGCCTCGTACACCTAAAAAAAACTAAAAACTTTTTTTTTTCAGGGCTACTGCCTCTTGCGAGGAATCGACAAATCCTCCAAGAGTATCACTTGTCACGAATAAGTGCTTCTCGTCTAGCCGTTCGGATTCGGCATACAATTGTAGGTCCCTTCCATTCCTGTCGAAAGGCGCACACAGGAATGGTTGCGAGTTGTTAGTCACTAGGCCATGGTTCTTCATGAGCCGTTGTGCCACCCGATTTATTTTTTTTTTTTAGAGCTGGTTTTAATTGTTTAAAATTTTGCGCCAATAAATTTGACTAGAAATAAAATGGACGATTGAATCACGCTCGAACTTACTCTTGTGGCATGAATGAAATATGAAAGGATACAAGATTACGCCACTTCTATCTTATCACTTTGTTGTTGTAATTTTGACTACGCGAGTCAAGCATTGTTCCTGGGGAAAAAAATGTTGGGGCCATTTCTGGAGCCATTTTAACTTTTTTTGGGGCCACTTACTTTATCCGTTTTTAATAAAATAATCGAATAAAACACAGGTTATATTTCGTATTTTTGTACTTGTACTTATTATTTTTGTATAACATTAATTAGGCATTTTTAAATAATTTAAACCTATCTTAGACATTATTTTAGCAATTCTGAATGCAGAATAAAATTGACACAAGTAACATTTTTCAGAAAACCTTTAAATGTCATAAGTGAGTTTATAATACTACAAGTGCTTGGAACCATTAACTCAAATAAAATATTGTTAAAATATTTAATTCGTGCCAAAACTATTAGACCGATTTGTATCGAATTTTAAAATTAAAATTTATAGTGGAAGGATTTTTCCTAAACTGCATATTTATATAAGTTTATCGTTTTTTTTTTCACTGTTGCATTTTTCCTACAGCGACTCAGCGAGCACCTGTTTTTCGAAGCTGCAAAATTAGTTACAGACTTCTCCAACATGCCCCAACCATATATCACAGAACTACATGGCGCTTTGTGATTTAAGTTTTTTTTTTGTAATTATTGACTGGGCTATGATAGTAAATATCGATTACTTGTAAATTATCGATTTTTAAAATTTTTATATTATGTGCAAAATTATTTACATTAGGGTGTGAATTTAACGAATTTGAGGCCGTTTATAGAAGAGAAAATAATTCGGACGTCTACATTTACTCAAAGATTAGAAAAGCTGCTGCTTTTCGTAAATTATTAAGGAAGAACTATAAAGGCTCTCCCAAACCAAAGCTTATCATTATAGTTGTTTTCTTCGTCGTCAACGAATGATTTGCATTGGTTTGGGAGATCATTAATAGTCGGAAGCTGTCGGAAGCAGATGTGTCGTTCCGAGACCTTCGACTCCGATTTCGCGTTGGTTCGGGGGAGGTTCTCCATTTAAAAATAACTTCGAAATCTGAACACGTATAATTTTTGACTTTAATATTTGACGTTTAACGAACAGCTGATTCAATTACACACCATTTAACCAAATAAATAAATAGGTCGTTCATGCAAACTTTTGTGTAACCTTATCATTTTACACAATTTGTAAAATTACGACGTTGCATGAATACCCTTTATATACATAAGTAAAAATTGTTTGTGTCTCTTGAGTTCTGGCGGGGTCATGACCCCCCCTCTGGATCCGCCACTGTCCTAGAAGTACGAGTTTTACGCTTAAATTTAATTCTTTTAGGTAAAGAATGCAACTAATTACTTTAGTAAAACACTGTTTACACAAATAACGTTAAAATGCTTCCGTTTTATTTCTATCACCTTTCATTTTCATATGTCTTCTTTCTATACAATTGACACAAGTGGGTTATTGGAGCACCTGCCCACCCCAAATATGAGAATTGAACTCAAGTTTCGGACGAGAAAATGCTTTACAGCCCGATCAGAGGGAAGAATAATTGCTTTGCATCTTCGAAGGAACCCTAAACACTTCGCAGCGTTTTTGGCGACGCACGCGACATAGAATATGGGATCATTCCACAAAACGTGATCTGTGATAAACACATACCGAGGACTGTAAGCTTTTCGGTTTCCTCAATGCAGTGCCGCTCATGGATAGCGGCATGGGTGGTAGATTTCATTTTAACGACAATAGACAGCATTGAGTTTCTGAAGCATTAAATTCTACGCGGATTTTGATTCCCGATTGGACAATGCTATCATGATCAGAATTTATCATACGATGCCGTTGAAGTTCCACATGCGAATGTCATGGATGTGAATCTTAAAATGAATATGAAAATCTAGGGTTACTGTCATCTGCGAAACAGTTTAACGGATAAGAAGTTTCAGGCAAGTAATCGTTGGTTTATATATAAGGAAGACATTTGGAGACAAAATGGAGCCCTGGGGCACTCCAGCAGGTAATGATTTATTCCACTGCTCGGTGAGATAAATTATCGGACCACCAGTGGACCTATAGCTACGAAAGCTGTATTGCCGGTCATAAAGAAACTTTCAATTTTTGAGAAATTTCTTAAGCTGATGATTGATCAGCGTTTCTCTTGCAAGTGCTGGAGTGCGGAAGAAGATTTATCCCATAAAATCAATTAGGTACGCTCTTTATTACATGAGGAGTCAAGATGTTCGTCTAATTGGCTTACTTGTTTTGGTTAGAATGGATCTTAAAATAGTATCAAATAAATAACATTCTGGTAACGGTTTAATTTTGTCTACTTACATGTCACAATATGAAAATAACCAAATTGAGTCAGAATAATAATTATTTTGACTCTCTTAAAATTCAATTTATTACAAAGAAAATTTAAAAGCAATTTAGGTATACATTTTTAAATGAATAGTTAAATGTAAGCTGGTTATCAAAATACCATAACATTTGCAATAAATTCTCCATATATAAAATATTAAATAAAAGATGATATAATTATTTATTTAAAACAATTTCATCAAAAAATTTATCACTTTATTTTGATCCCAAAATGTCCTTTTCCAAGAAAACTTCTCTAATATAACTCTCTTATGAGTAAGACTTAATATTTCAAACAACAATATCATTCCTTTCTGTCTCAATGGATGTCCTAAGAATAGCTCTTAATCTTCAAGCAAGCAAAGAACTAAATTAAATTTATACAATAAATTTTAAAAGAACCCATAGAAGGAAAAAGTATATTTTTGATGTAATTAAAAATAGTGAAGCCATGCATTTAGAGTTCGCTTTCTCTTTAACTGTTCTTTGCATAAAATCCGATTGCAGATGAATCCCTTACCAGTAATTCAAAAACATTAAATTCTACGCGGATTTTTATTCCCGATTGGACAATGCTGTCATGATCAGAATTTATCATACGATGCCGTTGAAGTTCCACATGCGAATGACATGGATGTGAATCTTAAAATGAATATGTAAATCTAAGGTTACTGTCATCTGCGAAACAGTTTAACGGATAAGAAGTTTCAGGAAAGTAATCGTTGGTGAATATATAAGGAAGACATTTGGAGACAAAATGGAGCCCTGGGGCACTCCAGCAGGTAATGATTTATTCCACTGCTCGGTGAGATAAATCATCGGACCACCAGTGGACCCATAGCTACGAAAGCTGTATTGCCGGTCATAAAGAAACTTTCAATTTTTGAGAAATTTCTGAAGCTGATGATTGATCAGCGTTTCCATGACATTGAAAAGAATGAGGTAGGTGCAATTATACGATAGTTAGAGGGGGAAAAAGGTTCGCCTGTTTTGAGGATAAGCTAAGAGAAATGCTGTTTTCCACCCACTCAGAAAGATACCAGTAGAGAAGGACAGATGGAAAACCTTATGCAGTGATCTTGCCATCGTTGAAGAACACCTCTTAAGAACAATGGAAGGGATACAGTCGGCCAGCGGGTTTGTGTACGTCGAGATCCTTTAGCACTCTTGCAAGTGCTGGAGTGCGGAAGAAGATTTATCCCATAAAATCAATAAGGTACGCTCTTTATTACATGAGGAGTCAAGATGTTCGTCTAATTGGTTTACTTGTTTTGGTTAGAATGGATCTTAAAATAGTATCAAATAAATAACATTCTGGTAACGGTTTAATTTTGTCTACTTACATGTCACAATATGAAAATAACCAAATTGAGTCAGAGTAATAATTGTTTTGACTCTCTTAATATTCAATTTATTACAAAGAAAATTTAAAAGCAATTTAGGTATACATTTTTAAATGAATAGTTAAATGTAAGCTGGTTATCAAAATACCATAACATTTGCAATAAATTCTCCATATATAAAATATTAAATAAAAGATGATATAATTATTTATTTAAAACAATTTCATCAAAAAATGTATCACTTTATTTTGATCCCAAAATGTCCTTTTCCAAGAAAACTTCTCTAATATAACTCTCTTATGAGTAAGACTTAATATTTCAAACAACAATATCATTCCTTTCTGTCTCAATGGATGTCCTAAGAAAAGCTCTTAATCTTCAAGCAAGCAAAGAACTAAATTAAATTTTAACAATAAATTTTTAAGGAACCCATAGAAGGAAAAAGTATATTTTTGATGTAATTAATAATAGTGAAGCCATGCATTCAGAGTTCGCTTTCTCTTTAACTGTTCTTTGCATAAAATCCGATTGCAGATGAATCCCTTACCAGTAATTCAAAAACAATTTTCAATCTAAACTCAAGATTTTACATCGACCATTATAGATATGTAGGTATAGATAGAAATTCTTTAGAAAAAAAGTTTTTTTACCCCACACTGCCAGCTACAACACGTCAGAGAGCACAGAAAGAACTTCCCACAGGAAAGAACTTTAAGGATATAATATATTTTAATCACTCCTCTTCTTTTGGATTCTCTGTGCGGCGAAGATTATCCAATTGAAAAGTTCACTATTATACAGTCTCTCCTCTGACAGTAATTATGCGAATCTCAAAACCGCACTCTATATAATATGCGCAAGGATATAATAGGCTACAATAATTCCTTCAAACATACAAAACACACACATAGGTATATTCATTTCCTTTGGCGTAGAGGATAAAAGAGTAGGTATGCACTTTTAGTTGAAAGTTCCTCAATATACTTCAACTCTGTAAGTAGGTAGAGCTGAGCTGCATCTAAGGCTCTACTCTACTCTGCTCTGAACCTCAACTACGCTTATCATCTTTCATTACACTTTTTGGGAGATAAAGTTTCCACCAAAAAGGATTTTCTTAAAAGAGTCTCTCAAGGACTTTGCGGAGTAGAATGATGTTTTTTTTTACTTTATTATTTTTCTTAAGAAACAAAACTTTTCTGAATGCCGAGGTGATGCTCTTTTAAAGCAACATCATCATCATCATTATCATCTCAGCTTCAGCATCTAAGCACCTTAGCATCTCAGAGCAGCACCGCCATCACCTTCACCTCTCTATCACCCACCATGCGGTGCATCGACGAATTTTATCCGATCTTAGTCTATATCGGTGCCATAAAAGTGTTGCACTCCAAGTTGAAGGTAAAGAACTTTTCATTTTTGTTGTTGTAGTTGTTGGTTTTGATGTGGAAACACAAAAACAAAAACAAATAAAGTTTCAATGTGGGTCATTATCACTGTTGAAGAAGACAATATAGTCATTATAAACCCTGCAGCAGCCGACCGAAACACCGCCACGGCGGCGGCCCGACCGACCCCAGTCGAGTTGTGTTGATGTAATTACAATGAAAGACAATCTCCCATATATGTTTTTGTTTGTGCGGTGACCACTTTTGTTAAAAACTGGCCAAATGCCACTTGAAACACACAAAACTTACAAGAGCACGCACAGAGCAATCTATCTACTGATGGCGAGGGGGGAACAGAACCTCTCTAGAGTGAGTATTGTGAACTATATTTTTTTGTATTTAATTTTTGTATTGTTTTAATCTGTTCGGGTGTGTATGTGAGTGTGTATTTTTTATTTTTTAAAAATGTTTCTATAGTTTTTGTGCTGGAAAACAATGGACAATCTTTGAAAAGGACATAAAATGCTCTTCAAGTTCAAAAAGGCAGCATTCTACTAAGAGTCACCATAACTCAAGCCTCCCAAAACACATCCAACCATTATAGCAACCTAAATACAAACAACAACAGAGCCCAGCCCCACAAAACTGAAGCGCACTAAAATTGCACAATTTATTGCAAGTGTTTGGGTTTGAAGTGTTTGTGTTTTGTTTTGGTTTCCGAAGGATATATAGGGCATGACAATAATATGTTTTTAGATAAGGGTAGATATCAAGGGCGGATCCAGACTTTCAGCCAGGGGGGGAGGGGGTCACGACGCCTATGTACATACAAAACTAATAAAGCCTTACACTGCAAAAGTTTCTTTTATTTTTTTTTTTATTTTAGTGAAACCTGTTGTTAAAAAAAATGTAGGTACATACATACTGATGACTTCTAAGCGTTTAATATAATGTTAATATATGTCCTTAAAGTACGTAATACATTTGTTGATAAAAAGGCTTTGTGGAAATAAGCAGGAATGATTGAAAACCACCTAACAGAATGCTAACTGTAAGGTGGTTTTCTGTCATTGAAGACCGCTAGCAAATTATCAGTGGAAGAATCGTAGAGAAGGACCTTCTGCTAAAGCTGCACTTATAAGTTACCTAGCCAGTATACTTGAATTTTTGTTTGAGGTTTGGAAACATGAAGTACCTACATATATTGTAACTTTCTTAAAATATTGCATTCCATATATCACCCTTATTCCCTGAAACAATTTGTTCTCATGTACAAATAAAAGGTCAAGATTTTCATAGTTTTCAGAAGGTTTTTTGATTCTATCAACCTTAAAACGTGTCTTCAAAACACTTGGTAAGTTTGTTGTTTTATCGCACTTAGAAAGTGGCTATTACATTGCGGTCAGAAATATCCAAATGATTTTGATTGCGAATTTAAATCTGTTTAGCCAATAATACCCGATACAAAAAAGAAATTTAAAAAATACTCGTAGATGTTAAAAAATATCGAAAAATAACGTTGTTTCTTGCCTGTTGGGTGCCGGTAAAAAGGTTTCAAATAGGAACATTTGCAAGTTACTCGGAGGAACTTAATTTTAAATTATAAATACCTAGTTTTTAAAGTGTTTTAAAAGGTTTTGTAAACATGGCAAAGATACATATAAATAAAGATGAATAACACAATAAAAGAATACCATTACAAAATGTATAACCACTTAGCATCATCTTTGGTGGATGAATTTTTATAACTCTGCATGACTCTGCATGGTTGGTGATAAGATCATGCAGCTTAACTAGCCAATATTTGAGCCTTGATGTTGGGCGTTGGGTTATTACACATCGAAATATTTATGTTCTACCAATACTGAGAGCAGTTATGCATAGAACATGCGACTCAAGGGGGGGCCATGAGCACAACAGATCTAGATTTTGCTCCTAATTTAAACAAACTCATATAGAAAAACAAAAGTTGAATCTCCCAGGGGGAGTCATGACCCCCCCACCCCCTTGGATCCGCGCTTGGTAGGTATACAGAATATACATACCTTGTGTGTATGTTATATAATATTACTTCTCATACATAAGTTCTTTAAGAACGATATAGGGCTTGAGCAAAGGCAGTAGTACCTATTATTTAAATATAACGTTATTAAAAAAAAAGCTTTTCAAGAAAAGAAGAAGAAGGTAGAGGAACTTTAACATAATCGTCACAACGACGCACGGGTAGAAGAGGTGGACTTCAAGCATCTAGAAAAAATAGCGACACCAGTATTTCTTCCTCAGCCATGCGATAGTCAAAGAAAAGAAAACTGGTCAAAGTTCGTTTGCACAACTAGTAAACTGCTGATGCGAATAGAAAAATCCCTTACCTCGAAATAGGACACAACGAAATGGTAAACAAAAAAGATAGCTCTGTTTTTTGTTCTGCGGTACACGGTTGGACGAGTTAAATTGATACATAGTTATAATGTTATAAACAATTATTTGCAAAAGTCTTCACTTTTTTTCGCATCAAAGAATTATTTTCGAGGGCCATTCATTTTGTACGGAAAAGTTACGAAGATTTTTTTTTGTTTGTTTTTGATGTTATTTCTTTCAATATAGAATGATTTTGTGTAATTTGTTTCTCAAACTGTTTGCAGTTGGTGAAACTCTCCATAAATATTGGCCTGCTGTTTTTTTCGTAAGCAACTCTTAGTCTTGTTGGAATCCGCGCAAAAATTTAGTATCGCATCAACAGCATACTAAGCTTAAAGCCTAAAGCTGGCCACCACCAGCAAGATGAAAAGCTTACAAGAACACAACGAGCAAATTTGCATGGAGAGTTTAACTGATTGCAAGTAAATAAAGGACACAAATCAAAGAAAACCACTTTGTTATGAAAAAACAACAAATAAAAAGACCGAATATAATCCGCGCATTCTGTGATTCAATTAAATAGTGAAGACTTTTTAAGACAATTTGTTGTAAGCAGTAATATCACTAGTCGAACGGCCTACTGCAGAACGAAAAACACAATAAACATGTTTGTTCATGATTATTGTCTTGTCGATTTTGTATTTTTTTTTTCGCATCAGCAGATACTAGGCTTACATAAGAAAATATATATAAATATTTGAAAAAGCCAAAAGTCTACAAAACTATTTTTATCTTTGATTTCAAATTCAAACAATTTAAAAAAAATTCCTATATCCGTTTAGTGAATTCTTTCTTTTTCTTCTTCTTATTCTTCTTCTTCTTCTTCATTTAATCGGCGATTGTCATGATCTCGAGGGGGACCACAACTCTCCCACTCAACTGCTTCACCTAAGGTTTCACTTGTGGGGTTCTCATGGCATCTTTTTTAATGAATTAACCTGAAATTCAGTTTTGTTGCTATGACTTCGAGTAGTACAGTGACGAAGTTTTATCACAATATTTTGATCCATTTTTGAGAATTGTTTGTATCTAATTTTCTGTCCTGGGTCGATAAGCTCGAAGCCAAAATTACTTCTCTAGTGAATCGAATACAAATGTCACAAACGAAACTTCTCGCAATTCGGTCCACGCATTTAGGATCTAGCACGATGTAAACAGTAAGGATGTAACAGACGTAACGAAGTTCATGACGAAAACCAAAATGTGTATGTACTAACAGTTTTTATAAATATTATTGGGGTTGCACGATGGCGAATGTGGAACCTTTTTCTTCAAATAATTTGTTTGGAATATTAAGAGGGTTTCTTGTCATAAAAATGGTGTGAAAAAAGTCAAAAGTCTACAAATCAATTTTTGTATTAAATTTTAGGTTATTAAATTTTGTTTGTAAAATTTTGAAATTCAGTATTGTATTTTTATTTCTTTTAATGGTATTTTGTATTTCTTCTCACGACATGTTTACGGCAGTCGCCGTAGTAATTGTTTCCCTTTCGAAAGTTGCACTGCTAACTTTACTCAGCTTTTATTTATTTTTAATCAATTTATTCTTATTTTTCCAAATAAATTGCAAACATAATTCAGTTTACATATATAGAAGAGTACATTTATTTAGCAGAATTTATTTTACATTTATGTTTCAATCTCCAACTTTATTTTAACCTTATGGCATGAATTTAGAATGGGTCTTTATTTCTATGATCCTTAGATGAATAAACTTATGGTTTTCTTTTGAAATGCCTGTCAAAATTTTCAGATTTCACAACCCAACACAAAAAAAAAAAAATTTTAACAAAATTCTCAAGAAAATTTCCCAAAGTCCAACACATCAATGTTGTGGCATACCACAAATATTGAAATTTTGGTATTACATCCAGTATAGCTATACAGACAGACATTGTATCTTGCCATATTATGTGTGAATAACTACTTTAAATGTGTTCAAATTCAAAACCACTAAACGTACACAATCCATCTTTTAATTTAATCCCAAAAGGTTTGCTGCTGTTGCTGATGTTGCTTCCTAGCCCAAGCCCTGATGTAGCCTGGTGATGGTGATGCATTTGGGAATAACTCAAAAACTTGTAATATTCTCTGCCTCTTCAGTGTTCTTAGAATTTATATATCGTATATAGGAAGGACGTCCAAGAGGAGAATTTAAAGACAAAAAAAATAAAATACAAAAAAAAAAAAAAAACTTCCTAATAAGTTATTTTGGCACGAAATGCATTTAAACAATCTTCATATTAATTTTATGAAACAAGAGTAAAATGTTCTTTATAAATGTAGGTAGGTAACCCTCTACACTTTTTCAAGTCTCCCCATTACATTGTATACACAGTGCTGTGAAGAAGACAAATCGCAGGAAGTTTGAATAAATGCACCCAATTAAACGCAATTTGCTGACAGAAACTTTCTTAAGACCGAACATATGTAAAAGGCAGCAACATTCTTGCCAAGATCTTGCTTCAAATTTTTGCAGAGAAACTGCACAATGGGCATCTGAATTAAAAACACTTCGATCTTATAAATAAATCAGTTTCAACTAATTAGTCTAGCGATTATGAAAGTGAGCAATTTGCTGCCAGCAACTTTCTTGAACCAAAAAGATGCTAAACTCTTTTGAAAATATCTTGCAACTTTTTTGAAAAGAAATTGCTTCAAATTGCAGATGATAGACTGCAAAATGGATATCTGGCTTTAAAAAAAAACTTCGATTTTATTTGTTATTAAGTTCTATCCTTTTGAGTAGCTACGTAGTGTATGGTATGTAGTGGTTATGGAAAAATAGACAACAACTGACTTTCTGATATAGGAACAATACAAATTTATAATTTAACATATTTCTCCTAAGGTGACTATTTGTTGTCAGCAACTTGTTTTAGACAACTTTTTTCCAGAACTAACTTTTGCCAGATTTACGTTCGAATCAATGTTCCTAAATAGTTACAAGCTTATTTGGTGTGTTCAGGAAAGCGAGATTTCGCTGGGCCTCAGCAAAAAATGGCTTGGCTCTCAAAATTCTAAGGAAACAAATTTTTGACGTACTGTCTCAATATTTGCTTTGCTTCAAAGGTAAACCAGAAAATTTAATTTAAATTTTTATCGAGGTAGACGCACCCACTTTAACTAAAAAAACATGTTTAATAAAAAAATTTGCACACTGCACTGTTTAATACACTGTATTGTAAAGGATTTATAAATACATACCTACTATACATATCCTCGGACTTTCTTACTGCTTTACGGCTTCAAACTGATGATGATGATGGTAAAGTTTAAGGATAAAGAAACCTATGCCCCACCCCCCTCCTCTTCTTACTCGAAAAGGGTGTGCAGGAAATAAGGTAGTGGCAAAATTTTCCTCAATTTAGAAACGAACACAAATTTTTGGGTTTGGTTCAAGGATAAAACATGCAACTCGCATACTACTCCAGAGAATTACTGCTTCGAACATGTGTTCCTTTGCACTTCTGTTGAATTGTTTACGGACTCTGATGGTCTACATTATAAGTTCTAACCCTCATATCTAGAGAAATGCCATATACTATGTATGTAAGGTGGTTTAAGGAGGCGAGGCAGATAGTTGCTGAAATTATTGCATTTGTGAAGCTTGTTTTCCGGTAGAAAAAAAAAAAAAAAACAGAACCAACCCTTTTGCTTTAGTATACATTTATCTTTTTATATGCTCCTTAGATTTTGTTGATGAAATGAAAATTAAATTTTGGTGCAACATTTTGTTAAGGGTTTCAGGAAATTTCTTTCGTCTATTTCAGACTTCTGGTGTTGGCATGTTTTCAGATCATCTCCGATAAAAACGAAAATAAAAGATGAGTAAAATCACCTCAGTCTGGGTATAAGGATTCAAAAAATGTTATCATTTTTTCATCCATGTACATATGTTCGGGTGTATGCATACAAATATGTCCTTTGGAGAAAATTACATTTAACGTATACGATAACATAGGCTTTTGGATATAGCCAGCCAGAATATCTAACCGAGTGTAACCATCCCATAAACAATCGTTTATCATATATTTTATTTGTCAAGGCCAAATATACGATACAAGAGCAAATGTCATAACTGAGCGACATGAAAGTAAACGCAAAAAAAAAAATACTTCTTTATGACAAGAAAACATATTTTATCGTCCTGACATATCCTTACAATTCAAAATACCACACACAAAAAAAATATCATAAGAATAAATATTATGTATACTCTTACCTATATATTGACTTTGTGTATCTACATAATATTTTGAGGGAGTAAATAAATTTGACAAAATATTTTTAAAAGTAAAATTTATTGACATATCTCGCTTTTGTACATACTCCTCTCTAAGTCCTTTCTATTATGTTGTTGCTGTTGGGTGCCACTCCTACGTTTCGTTGGTTGGTTTTTCGTTGTAATCGGTGATGAAAATTTTGACATTTTTTGCACAAAAAAAAAACTAAGAAGGAAATATTTTTGCAAATATAAATAATAAGACTGTGAAAGTCGGAGGTGCAAAAAGAAAAATAAACAAACAGGACACAGGGATTTGCTTCAATCTATGTATGCAGATGTAGGTCTGCTTATGTCCTTTTTTTATTTTTAAGGAGGTGTCTAGTGACTTATTTATGCGGTTCAGTGAAAATGGTAGATGCATCGGGCGTTGTAAGTTTTGGAAAGTATACATGAATTTTCATACGAATATTGGTAGTTATTAAGATTGAGCAAGCACAAAAATGTTATTCTCTGTAGGAAAAAAATGTTTACGAATACCTATCCATACTTTTGTTTGTAAAAGTTAAAGAAAATATGAAATCCATTGTTGCTATTTTACCATATGGTAAGTTCAGGCATTATGGCACAGTGGGCATTATGGCGCACCTCTTGCAAATACCACAGTTCCAAAAGTCCGATTAATATAAGAACGATGCAAAAACTTGCGTCTTCACCGAACACGTGCCGGGTTAAGATCGTAAGCTGATAGGACTAGTTTAAAAAATAAAATAAATCGGGTGGCACAACGGCTTATGAAGAACCAGGGCCTAGTGACTAACAACTCGCTACCATTCCTGTGTGCGCCTATCGATAGGAATGGAAGGGACCTACAATTTTATGCCGAATCCGAACGGCTAGACGAGAAGCACTTATTCGTGACAAGTGATACTCTTGGAGGATTTGTCAATTCCTCGCAAGAAGCAGTAGCCCTGAAAAAAAACTTTTTAGTTTTTAGGTGTACGAGGCTTGGAAGCGATCCCAGACCTCCAGCGTGACAGTCAAACGCACTAACCATTACGCTACGGGCTACTACTGATAGGACTAGTTTAGTACAAAAAAAAAAAAAAAAAAAAAAAAGTGGTTCTGGCTGGCACTGTAATTTTGCTTTGTTTTTGATTGTGTGTATCTCAGTAACCATGCACCGCACATGTTTGATGTGAATATTCGAACGCAGAGTACAGTTTTGGCTTTCTTGTGTAACGGGACAAATTTACAAAGTAAAGAGAACTTGATTTTTTTTGTGCTTTGTGTAATATGGCTCACATGATGTAAGGGCATTATGGCGCGGTTGAGCAATAATGCCCTTATGAAGCTAACATGTAAAATTAGTTTCATACTTCCTCTAGTGGTTGCAAAACTGAACATTAAAAACCAGAAGGCCATAGGACAAAGGAAAAAAAAGGGACGGTGCGTTAATCCAGCTAGCCGACGACTCTGAGGGGCCTGAAGATTTTGGCGCAAATGTTTCCGCCGCCGGTTGTGGTGAAGATTATACAACGACAACAAAATACGAATGAATGCAGTGTATCCTTTATGGTCAGTGGTCCCACGATTCATGTGCTACTTTTAAAAGACTTGTGATGGATGTGGACGTTCGAATCAGAAAGAAAAAGCTGATGGCCATATTGCCCTTAGGGGATCGCCATATTGCCTACTGGTAGGGCATTATGTTTTTTTTTAACTATTTTTTTAATAAATTTATTTTTTCTTAAAAAATATGATTTGCTTTCTTTTTTTATTTTTTGTGTGTTCCGTTTTTCTTAAGTTTAATAAATATTGTTGATTGAATCAAAAAATGTTATCCGTAGTAAAGTTATTTCAAAATGAAGTTAAGTGCGCCATGATGCCCGAAGTTACCCTACACAAAATTTAATATCTACCCCAGTCAAAAGACATTTTACTTAGGTATACAAAATTCGTATAACGCTTAAATTTGGTTACACTGACCATAACGAAGCAATGATTAAAAGTCCCCGTCGATCCAACAAGCCATGGTCATAAATTTTTCATGAGGTGCGCAAAAAAATCAGTTTTTCGAAAATAACTTTTGAACAGTAAATGCTATCAAAAAGGAGTCTAGCTACAGTTTGTAGATCACAAATTTTCTTTTTTTTTTGATACAACCAATAACTGAGAAAATATTTATATATATTCCCGAAAAACA
The DNA here is from genome assembly GCA_949320155.1 of Melangyna quadrimaculata. Classification (NCBI taxonomy): domain Eukaryota; kingdom Metazoa; phylum Arthropoda; class Insecta; order Diptera; family Syrphidae; genus Melangyna; species Melangyna quadrimaculata. The sequence continues at coordinate 7,362,630 of OX439483.1, forward strand.
AAATATTTTTAGCATTTTATGTTCTTTTTTAAATAACTATGTATATTTTCTAAATTATAGTTTATAGGAAACAAAGTGTTTATCATTTATGTCGAAAATTTTGTGGGCTTCAAACTGTAAGACAACTTTATAATAAATAAATAACAATATTTTCGTCATTTTATGTTTTTTGTTTTTGTTTAAATAGCTATAATACTTTCTTTATCATTGGTTTTTGGATAAGAGAGTACAGACTTTTTTTGTAGAGAATTTTATGGTCTATAGACTGAACCTAGACTACTTTGCGATAGCATTTATTGTTATTGAAAAAACACTGATTTTTTCGACACTTGACCATACGTAAAAAGTTGTACTCAGGTCAGATCGTTGGGGACTTTTTATCATTGCTTCTTTACGGTCAGTTGAAGGTCAGTACCAAATTTCAGAGTTATGCTTGGTCTCCAACTGTCATTTGAAAGACACAAATTGACACACTTTGACAGAACAGGGTGGCTTTTACCAATACAAAATATATACTTATATACAATATATACAATACTTATTTGATTAACTTTACGTCCTTTTGTTTGGATATTTTTGAAAAACGTGAACAAGTCGATTGTGTATTTAGCGATTTTAGTAAGTCTTTTGAAAAGTTGTGTCAACGCACTTTAATTTTAAAGCTAAGCAATCAAGGCTTTAACAGTAATTTTCTAAATTGGATCTCATCATACTTAAATGATAGACTCTATAGTATTGTATTTTACAATCAGTATTCAAACCAATTTGTTGTTAATTCTGGCGTCTCTCAGGGCAGCCATTAGTTTTACTTATTTTATTCATAAATGACTTGGTGTCGATGATTAGAAATTCATCTGTCCTTATCTATGCTGATGACGTTAAGCTTTTCAAAAGAATTTAATCTAAATCTGAGTGTTTACTTCTGCGAGAAGTCTTGTTAATATTTAGGGATTGGTGCATTAAAAATCGTCTTGTTTTAAATGTTGACAAGTGTAAGACCATGTGTTTTACACGCAAAAAAGTTCCGTTTGTTTTTAGTTATACGTTCGATTCATGCCCTCTTAGGAAAGTTTCCTTATTTTCTTAATTTGGTTTATTCTTGATCCTAAGTTATCTTTTATTAATCATTTAAATTAAATTGTTAAGAAAGCTAATAAAATCCTCGGATTTATTAAAAGATTCGGTCGCGAATTCCGCGACCCGTATGTCCTCGAGATTCTTTTTGTTTCAATTGTTAGACCTATCCTAGAATATAGTTGTGTAGTGTGGGCACGTTACTACTCCATTCATATAACAAGACTTGAAGCAGTTTAGAAAAGATTTTCGCTTTTCTGGCTTCATTTTCTTCTATGGTCACATCAAAATACTCTTCCTCCCTATTTTCAAAGACTCGCTTTAATAAGCCTTCCTTCACTCACTAATCATAGGAAGTACTTACAATTTAGTTTTATTGTTGGAATTATTAATGGTTCAATATCATCTCCATCGGTTCTTGGTCAGTTAAATTTCAGTTTTAGTCTTACTAGTTTAAGACTACAATAACCATTGTGCCGTTTATTTAGCAGATCACACTGTGGTGCCAATAGCCCCCTCAACCAATTGATTGCAATATTTAATACATTTTACTTATTTGTTTAGAATCTGTGAGTGATAACATAAAATGCATACAAATTAAAACTATGTTATTTAACAGTTTATAACAGTTTACTTAGATTAAGTATTATATGTTAAAAGAATTAATTTGTTTTTCACGTTAGTATTAAACGAAATTAAAAAAATTAAAAAATTCATTCGAGTGAAAACAATAGGTAGCTGTCGCAAACGATGTCGTTTTTTTCAAAATCTTTCGAAAAGAACACAGCGATTTAAATAAATTGTTATGCCTTCTTAAAAAAAAACACTGCATTGCCAAAATGGAAGGGTTTGAGGTTTTTCTTTTGTTGAAACTGTTAAATAGCTTGACCAATTTTGCTTTTGGATGGTTGAGAACTATGTTCTAAGCTATTGATATCTGCCTAGGTCTCTCAATTAATTTTGTTTAGTAGGAGAGAAACTGCGGAATATAAGGTTTAATATTTGATGTCACCAATTTTTAGTCGAAACTCGAACGATTAACTTTTATTTCACTGAAAAAAAAAAAACAACTCTTCAGACATCATTAATAAATTCTTCATTTTCAAAAACATACCATCATACCACCATGATTATGTTCTGGTTCTATTTTTTTTTTTATTAAAACATTAATATGAAAGTGCAAGCAATTAAATACAATATCAAATCAATATTGACATCATGGATTAAAGACCTTGAGAACTCATCATAACAGCATAATGTCAATTTACCATTAAGCTTAAGGATATAGGTATACGCCCGGAGAGTCCAAAGCTATTTAAAAATCAGAAAACAAGAGTATTCAATTCACAGATCCAGATCCACCTACATTCATATACTGGGGTATTGGTATGTATAGTATATATTTCCATTTCTGTTCCATCATCATGAGACTTCATCATGTTAGCTGTGGTATGTTGTAATGAAAAATAAATATTCAGGATACTAGCTCAAGGAGGAAAAGCGTTTATTCTGGTCACATGGCATGCAGTTACAACATCACCAGCATCAAAAACCCTAAGGACTTTCAATCCATCGGGATAGAACAATGAAATTGGGAACAAGAAAATGAATGAATGATTTTCCATCGACGACGACAACGACAACGGAAACGACTATATACGACAATGTATCATGATGATGATAACGATGATGATGATGATATCACGAGTTAAGAGTAACAGCATGCAACCAAGCCCACCAGTTTCAAGCTGAAAGTGTGGGGGAGGATTTGAAGAATTTAAATATCCTTAAACCTTAGAGGATTAAATGCTGTTTGAATTCTATCACCACAATTGGAACTAATAAGGGGAATAGAAGTGATTACACACTAAGGAAGGGAAATCGGGTGAGTGGGGTGATGAGGGGGGGGAGACCTATTTATATACATAGAAACGAATAAGGATTTATTTTTGCAAATCCTGAAATAGGGCGTATGATTAGAGAAAAAGACAAACCAACCAAAGCGAACAAAAGGGTTACCTTAAACTTACATACATACATAATTCGATACACTATATACTATATACCAGGAGCAAAAGGATTAGAATAAATTTGTAAGATGAGATTTTTGTCTTATTGTTTCGTGAGGAATTCGACAGGTGGACCTGACGTAAGAAGCTTAAAAGGGCAAGTCCTTTAAGATTTACTTCTTGCAAGTGAAAATTTGTAAGATAAGCCCCAGTACCTTTTTCTTAAAAATTCAAAACAAATAAATAAAGAAAGAAAGAGAGAGAGAAAGAGAGAGAGAGAGATTATAATAAAGTATTAAATAAATCAAAAAATATTTCAGATTAGAAGTATGTAGAAAAGGATAAGATAGAAGAAACATTTAAATATGTAGCTCTGGAGGCTATTTCGAGAAGAAAAATTCAATTTTTATTAAGTCAAAACTATTGGGACATTTATATAGGTACATAAAGAATAATTGAATTAAAAAATAAAATATGATTGCACAAAATTTATATTGATGATTTATGATAAAGTAGAATCATTATGACAATATAGGACAAGACAGATAAATCCGTGTTAGGAAATTATTTCGTTTGAACTTTGTGCATTTCTTATAGATTTTATAATTTTACCTACACCAGGGTGTTTTGCATATAAGATTGTACAAAAAGCTAGAGTGTGTTCTAAGAACATGAAGGAAAAGACAAAGTGACCTCAACTCCAGAAATTAATGTGTGTTACCCAGATATGCAGGTGAAGCTCTTTAGTAAGAGGTCACTAGTACTTTTCAAATGAATTATATTCATTCACTCCACCTGAAAACAAAAGTTATTTTAGAGTTAAAATTTCTTTATCTTCATTTATAAAAATTATTAGAAAACAACGGCAACACTTACAAATGTCATGGAATAATTTTTTAAAGCTATTAATTCATTCTTTAATTTCTTTTCCCAGTCAAGTTGTTTTAATAATGAATTTTCGAACTCAAAATTTTGAAAAAAAAAAATTGTTTGATTAAGTATTGTCGTTTTTGTTTTCAATATTCAACCCTATTTTAATTTTTATTCAAGTACTGGAAATCTAGGAAACTCTATGACATTTAGTTTTTAAGATATAAACTTACAATTGAACCAGCTTCCTGTAGTAGCCCGTAGCGTAATGGTTAGTGCGTTCGACTGTCACGCTGGAGGTCTCGGATCGCTTCCCAGTCTCGTCCACCTAAAAACTAAAAAAGTTTTTTTTCTGGGCTACTGCCTCTTGCGAGGAATTGACAAATCCTCCAAGAGTATAACTTGTCACGAATAAGTGCTTCTCGTCTAGCCGTTCGGATTCGGCATAAAATTGTAGGTCCCTTCCATTCCTGTCGAAAGGCGCACACAGGAATGGTTGCGAGTTGTTAGTCACTAGGCCCTGGTTCTTCATGAGCCGTTGTGCCACCCGATTTTTTTTCCTCTTAAAAACAAAAAGAATCCGTCTTAATCATCATTTCAGGCTGGGCTTTTGGTTGGAAGTTGGTTTCTTTATTTTTTTAATTTTGGGTGGCAATTGACAATGGGAAAGTGGATATAGTGTTTGAGTGCTAACCTGGACAAGTGGGTTCGAGCCTCATTGTAGATGGGCCATCACACACTGGCTCAATTTTGAGCTGAACTAAAGCCAGACTAACTTTTCCTTCAATCGCATACGGGTTGAGCAAATCTGACTGACAATTCTATGCACATGAACCGGCTTTAATATTTATTTGTAGGAAATACTTTCAGTTTGAAAATCGAAAAAAAAAAAACAAATAATTTCATTTAAAATTTTCAGTTTTTCATCACAACAGATTTATTTATTTTGCCTAGAAACAAACAACTATGTGTATATATTAGTATGTAATTAGTATTTGTTACTCCGCTCGAAACAAGGATGAACATATTAGTCCTTTATTCCTCACTCTTCACCTCCCTCGCCTACAAATTTTCATTTCCCCAGTTTACTCTACTTCAAAATTGAGCATGTGTGTGATGGCCCGATAGCATTCTTTTCTATATTTCCCAGTTTCAACTGTATGCCACCCGTGGGATTTCATGAGATAATTAACATCTAATTCGCAATCCACTGTGCCAACAAAAATTCTTTCCCTTCCTTCTATTCCTTCTAACTAGTGTCGTGCATTGCATTTAAAAGACTTGAGCTCTTACAGGCATATAGTTAAAATTATTATAAAAATAATTCAATTCAATAATGATTTATATCGTAAAACTTTGAAAAAAATCAGTTTGATTTATTTTATTTTTCATTTAAAAACTTTAATTTAATCTTTCCAAAAATGTTCACATTAAACAATAAGATTGAAAATAAAATTTAATAATTGAGTTCTGGCTACGCGTTTTTTTTTTTTGAAAATACTATGATTCTCAAAAACGGCTTCAACGATTTTGCTAAAAAAATTCAAATAATTATAAAATAGGAAACAAAATGGTACCTCTATTATGATAATTTTTTGGTTTTTGATTTTCTTGAAAGCGGTTCTGTTGATATGTTTCATTTGTTTCATTGTGAAACTTCTAAAAATTCTATACATTATTGTTAACCAATTTTTTTTTGAAAATAAAAAAACAAATTTAAATTGAAATTGCAAACTAAATGCCAGTTGTCTCAATATGCAATTTATAAAGACAAAACCTTACATTAGATGGGCATGATCAGGTGACCTCGGTGGCGCAATGCGTAGTGCATAGGCCTCAGAGGAAGCTGGTCTAGGTTCGATTCCAATTGGCGAAACAATTTTATAAATTAAAATTGAACATAAAGACTAAGCACCACTGAAAGGAATCTGATGACTGGTGTGGCAGCCATGAAATTGCAATAATTCCAGCCAAATACAATGGTGGTAGCCCACTCAAGTGGTTGTTGAAAATTCAAACATTCAATAATATAAATTACGGAGCGAGAGCTATGCAGCCTAACTGCCAGTGTGTTATCACACAAAAAACCCAATTTAAATATTTTAATTATTTTTTATTTTCTAAAATACTTGAAAAACCCATTTTTCTAAATTCAAAAAATAAAAAGTTCCCATAAGCCGATTTAAATAATTTTGAAATCAAAATTTTCAAAAAAATGTTTTTCTGATTCAAGGAAAAAAATAAATTCAAAATATTGTTTCTGAAAAATCGATTTTTCAAAAACGGGTTAGTGATATTTTTTGAAATTTGTATGAGTATATAAATAATTACTTTAAATTCGCTCTCTAATTTTGTTTTTGTTAAAAAACGTTTTAAAAATTCAATTTTGTTTTCGTAAATTCATATTTATTTAAAAAATCAAATGGCATCTTTTTTGTTTAGCTTTAAAGCAATTAAAAAAATTTAAGTTCATATTGTTGAACATTTTTTTAGTATCCCTATTTTTAGTTAATACATATATACAATTTTGTATTAAATCTTAAATCTTAAAATTTCAAAATTTTATTTTAATTTGATTTTAACATTTTATCGTTTACTATATCATTTCTTTATTGAACCACTTACATACGTCGGCGTCGGTCGGTCGTCAATAAGTCAATTTACAGCTACATTCTAGCTGTTAACTATACAAGAACAAGTTCGAGTGATCCAGTCGTGGATCTAGTAGAACCATTTTTGTTTGGTTTTTGATTCTCTCAAGAACGGTTCAATTGATTTCTTTGATGGATAAGCTTCTAAAAAGCTTAAATAGTACTTTAAATGTGCTGATTACAAGCAACGAGCCTTGTTTACTTGACTTATTCTTTCACCATACCATATGTAAGTCACACTATATTTTGAACCAAGCAACGTGAATTGTTAATAAAAATAAGAGTAACTAATAATCATTACCTTCGTCAAGATTTTTCGAGAAATCCACCTTACCTTCAATTCATTGGAAGATCACTTACAAATGTGAAGACAAATTACTCAATTATCTTGTACCTAATTATAATTAATAATATATTCAAGTTTTAAGTTTATCAAAGACAACATTTTAAATTATTACCATGCTTCTATTTTTAATAAATAAAAATGTTTAAGTCATTCTTTAAACCAACCTGCGTTTGGAAATTTTAACCCTCAAAAACTTCAAAAAAACATATCAACTCTAATTATAAAAAGGAAACTTTTTATACAAAATTTACCGTCACAAACAAAGTTCTTGCAAAGTCAGCCGCAGGTTTGTTTTCAGAGCCAATTTTATGCGTAGATCTACGTAAACTAACTCAACACTCTACCATTTGAAAAACATAGAGAGGGAGAGTATGAATTAAAAGCAAACAAAAAAAAAATTTCTAACTAACCCGTAAAAGCTGAAATCATCCTTCACTATAATCACTCTGTCATTCCGGTGGTCCAGTCTTTTTAAAGTTTTTTCCTGCAACATAAATACAGAGGGTAGAGGTATAGTAGGCAGGTACTTATGTACACATAAGTCTGGTCAGAATTTCTATTTCTCTAGGCCTGACACACGAGAATCTATGTTTGTCCTGATGATGTACCTAACATCCACCTCTATTTGTAGCTATAAATATAGGTAGCCAAACATTTCCAAACTTCACAAAGAGTTCGTCTTTCACACGAACCAAAAATTTGACCAGCTTAATATTATGGTTTATACACACACATGTACGATATATTTGGCTCGGCGTGTATATACGTCCATCACCTGATGCCAAGCCAGGATATACATCAGTGGTTATTCTTGGTGCTGTTGGTGATGCTGATGAATGGTGATGAGGATGACGGCGACGAGCTGGATGCCACACCTCGGGGCGGATTTAAGAGGAGCCCGACTCCTAAACTGCTCATTTGCAGTGACAAGAAAAATAGCCAACGGCGGACTAACATCGGATTGTCCCATCCCGTGCCGACCCGACCCAGACACATACGACTTTCTGGTCTGGTCACACCCAAAGGGCAAGCGGCAGGATATTGATGCAGAGCGAGTAACACACACACGACATAATAACGCTGGACTAGGAGGACATACACGTTGAACTGATAGTCCAAGAGTGGATAACTCACTTTTTCAACCGTGATGGTGTCGAAATTGATGTCACAGTATACCTACAACTCATATGGAATGGGCTAATGATGCTTTGGCTTTTATCCAAACCCAAACATTAAGTGTAGTGTACAACCATGGAAAAAAATAAAAAAAAATACTTGCAGTTAATAATTGCCAACAAACGCATACACCTAAATAAGAACACACTCATTCACGGAACAAAAAAAACTTCAACAACAGCGACATCTGTACAAATATGGGCAGAGATAATAACTTTTTATTATGTTGCTAGTCCGCTCGCTTAATCCACATACAATAGCTTGCAAATAATAATTTTCCAATAGAAAAGGGATGAATTGTGTGCATTATGGAGTGAGTTATGGACCGACGCTGAATAGAGCTATCTATATAAAAGTTTAGAAAGGGGTCGTGCTGAAAAGTTAGTGCTGAGTTGAAAATTAATAAATATTTTTTCCGACGCCGCATTTACAACGTTCACGTACAAATAAGTTGCAGTTTAGTGTAGTTTGCTGGTCTTGCAGTTTTTTTTTTTTACTCCCTGCTGTCCTTGATATACAACATCAATAGAACCCCTCCCCTCACGGCCTGTACTGTTTCGACATAAATTGAGGCAGGTTAAGGGTTGCAATTCTGGGCAACTCACTTACTCACCAACCACCCACTCAATGCACCAATTTTTGTATGTGGCAGACGTTTTTAATAACTCGAACAGATGTCATAATCCTGGGTGAGATTTTGGTGGTCGTCGTTATTATTTTGTACTTTTTTTCACCACCCCCACCCACCGCACCGTCACTAGATATATCGTCCTCGTCACATCGGCGAGGAGAGAGGTTAATTGCGAATTGCATCGTTGTCATTGTCGTACTGTGATGTGTTCTATTGGGTTTTTTTGTGCGAGTAGCAGCATCAGCAAGGACACAACCATCATGAGAGGAGGACAGGACATCGAGGACGGATGATGATGATGATGATGAAGAACAACAATATAAAACCCCGGTTATCCTTGACTAATTCCCTAGAGACTTATTAAATTCTCGCAAATCAGCAAGTGAAATCGATGCCAATATTCGCCCTGGCTTCGCCCCCGAGTTCAATTCGATGTATTTATTTGCGCGTTGCCATCATCAATCCCACAGGATTAAGAGACCGACCGACCGGCAATACAACACAATACAAACAAAAAATAGTGTCTCTTTCTTTTCTATGTGCTGCAACTCCTTGGATGTCTGTCGGTCGGTTGGTCGATTGTCGATTGGTCGAAACCAGAAAGATAGATATCCTTTCCAATTTCGGTCGGACCAGATGAAATCATTGGATTTTAATTCTTTTGTGTCCTGTCATCACCAGAGGGAGTTATCCTTATTCTTCTGTTGTGCTTATTTTTGTCTTGTCATATCCTTTTTTTCTCATTTTATTTTTTTGTACTCGTACTTTGCCTTCTTCAAAGTACCTACCTACCTTCCTACCTATACAAACATACACTGGGATTGGAATATCCTTGAATTGAATTTAGATGTCATAACATATTTTCCAATATCTATTTTGTTGGATCATCTCTCCCACTATTTATATATGTACGCCGCCACCGCCCGGCCACCTTCTCATCACCACAAAAACGGGTTTTGTCGAAGTCAAGACCGTACAGCGGCAAGCGAGTGAGTGAGTGAATCCTTGGGGAACCATTGACCAATGATGATGTTCCTTCATGCTTGTACGTAGATATAGACTTTATTTCTTCTCTTGGTGCAGTGTTGTGTAGTAGCATTAGGTTGGTAGAAAAAAAAATAATAGAAAACAAAAATTGGAAATAATAAAAATAAAAGTTATTATTGTTTGTTTGAGATAAGAGCAATCATGAAATTGCAGGAGTAGCCATCATATAGTATAGCCATCGCTGGCTGTCCAGTTTGTTCCTTTCTCCTGAAGGAATGCAAAAGAAAGAATACAACAAAAAAAAACCTTACGTGGACAGAATGCTTATTATTATTGTTATTTGTTTGGATTTGTAGAGCGAGGAAGAGGCGATTCTTTATTTAGCTGATGGTTTCTTTTATATAAATAAAAACGTGTATAGTAGTCGTATTATATGGTCCTCAGGGTTTGAATGCGGTGCGTTTTGTTGTCCAATTTGTGATAAGGGTAATATTTTGATCGTTTTCATAAATTTATACTAAAAACCCAAGGACTGGATATTCCTTGATAAGGTTTATATTCTTATTCTTCTTGTATTTTTGTTAGCTAAAACAAGATTCAATAGGGAATAGGTTTGGGCTTAGCCAATTGAAATTCGATTAAGTAGTCAAAAAAGTATTTTTGGTATTATTTTAGAAGATTTTTAGGAAGGATGTGACTAGATTTTTGAACAATTAAAGGAATTACTAGGCAAAATAACGATTTTAAATTCCACACAAGAGAACATTTAGTGGGTAGGAATTTCCCTGAAGAAATAAATGCTTAAATTGTGTTCTGAAAAGTTCTAGTATTATTTAAATCGTTAGTCTTACTTTATTTTGATGGTGATGGTTATGAAAGCATACTGCGGATTTTGTAACAGTAACTGCCTTGTCGACAATTGTTGAGCCTTATACGGAACAAGCGGAACCCAAAGTAAAGTGTACCTTCAGAGGGAAGCACATATGTGCACTTTTCTCTAAGTGTAATATTTTTTTTTTAATTTCACACCACCACCTCCACATTGTTTGATAGGTAATTGTGGCAAGCGTTCTTTCCACACTATCCGGAACGTTGTTTTTATGACGGTAGCTACCTGCCATATACATTTCAAAGTAGCGTTCACATTTTGTTGAATTGTGTATATCAACAGTGCTGATTAACAATGTTGAGTTGATGTGGATGTTTAGATCAACGGATTCGATCAACTTTTGTTGACCCGAACATAGCCTTACTCGAATGGATAGAAATCAACAATGTAGATCAACACAGCTGTCATTTGTATTGCGCATGCGCAGTCTAAGGCCAATGGAGGTTGTTTTGTATTCTTATTCGTGTAATTAGATACTGTTCTATTTTCGTTTGATGTCTTATTTGTATTGTTATTTAAACCTAGTAGGTACATACTCGTAAAGTGAACATTCGCCTGTGGAGAAAGTGAACGTTTGACATTTATTACTGGTACAAACTTGTGAATGCGTTGTGAACGACCGACGTTTGAAACCTCAATGCATCAAATGCCTAGCCCAAAATAGACCTTTGGTGTGTAAATTCATCATTAAAAAATCCATTATTGCATTTTTTTTTTATTTTTCAAGTTGATTCAAGTTCTAAGAGCACGCTACACAGAGAACAAACTGATAATAAATGAGGAATGCACACAAATTGAAACTGTACACATTTTTTTGGGGCGACCTTCCATTAAGGGCGCACGGCTAGAATTTTGATTTTTTTTTACAGTGAGCTAGGGGTCTCTATAGAACAGCTTTAAAGTATTACGGTGAGGAAAACCCCCTAAATATGATTAAAAAATGTTTAAATTTTTCGATTTTGGCACTTTTTTCACACTACTCAAGTTTCCCTTAAGATAGCACACATTTAAACATTTAATTCAATAACTTTAATATCAATAAACTTTTATTTCAGTTTTTAATAAACATTTAAAGTTAGAAAATTGATGGAATCTGAGGCCACTAAATAAAAAAAACAATTATTTTGACAGTTCTACTATTCAACAACTTTGCTATGATAAGTGTTGAATGGCGTGTGGGATTTTATTTTGGGATTTTTTGTTGGAAAGTTTTCTGCGAATTATGGTATTTTTTTTCGATAAAAAGTAGGTTTGGGTGGCCCGCTTCGCGGGTTTAGAGATTTTAACTCCCTTTTCGGGTCCCTAGTCCCGCTCACGCGACTCCGTCACTCCGCTTAGGGTATGCTCAGTCGTCTGGCAGTCGATCTGTTATCAAAGTTTTTTGTAGTAAACAGTACCTTGGGTGGCCCGCTTCGCGGGTTTAAGGATTTTAACCCTCTTTTCGGGTCCTCAGTCCCGCTCACTCGACTCCGTCGCTCCGCTTAGGGTATGCTCAGTCGTCTGGCAGGTGCCTATGAGTACTAGAAGGACCGCAAACTTCCCAAAAAAGAACAAAGAATTCCTCTTATAAATCAACGACAAAAAATAAATATTGTCAAAAACTCCCAAAAAAACACTTACCATAGCACAGTAACATACTCTTACTTGTGTGATGGCAAAGCACAGTACACATACTACACATGTATATACCCTGATGGTAAAGAACTGTCAAAAGAAAAAAAAAAAACAGTGCTTCGTGGTCGTCAATTGCATACATATTGTATGAAAAATTGAAACTTTAAAAATTAATTAAAAATATAAATAAAAGTTTCCTCACTTTAAAATTGTGATATTTATTACTTTTAGTCATAAATCATGCGCCCTTAAAGGAAAATTCAGCCATTTTTTTTCTTTTATCCAACTGTCTCCTTTCAGCTTCTCCACTCAGCTTCACAACCACATTCAAGGGTGAACAAAAAAGTGAAATTTGTATGGGTTCACGAGGTGGTTCACAAGTATGTACTAGCCTTTAAAATGGAATGGACGTGTGTACCCCCAAAGCCCCCCCCCCCTGCGTTAGCGCCTGCCATCTTTCCATTTTTAATAAAATTCGATTTTCTCTAAATTTATACCAGTGCTATGGCTAGTATTTGATAAATAAAAATTCGTACAGGCATATCTTGGATAATGTGTTTCCTAACTTTGTTTCCTAGCAAATTATTCGAAATTTTAGGGACTCAATCAGAAAAAATGTTCTAAAAACCAAGCAGTAAACTAACTTTTCAAGCATGATAATGTTAAATGAAATTTTAACTTTTCTGGACAAACTTTTCAGAGACTTAACTTTTCCGAAGTTGATCAATTTTTGTAATAGGTAATCATATGGCGCCTTTTAAACAGAACCTAGTGGATGAACATGAAATGTTTCTTAACAAAAAATAATGGTACTTACCATACGAAATGTTAAAAACTCATTTGCCTCGGAAACGTCTCATATAAGCTATAACAGTATGTACTACCAGATAACATGCTTTCTTAAGCGTTAGGCAATAACACCCAAGGCAAAAGCGCCCAAATCGATTTGGAATTATCGCCCCAAAAAAAAAAACTGTTTTGCCAAAAAATAAATGGAAATATTGCCCAAACAAATTTTTTCACCCCAATCATTTAAATGGAAATATCGCACACAAATTGAACATACAAATAGTTTTTGTAAAATTTGGGGGTTCTTTCCTCAATTTGTGACATTTTTCCACACAAAATTTCAACGTGTGGTTTAGTACCTTGGGTTGGCCGCTTCGCGGGTTCAAGGATTTAAACTCCCTTCTTGGGTCCTCTGTCCCGCTCACGCGACTCCACCGCTCCACTTAGGGTATGCACTTAGTTTCAGCAAAAATACACACTTTTCTTGTATTTTTGCGTAACTTCATTATTTTGTAGTTATTTTTGACAATATTTCCATTTTTTGGCCCTTGCTTATAGTTTGTCTGTTTCAAAATAAAATTTTGGGCGTTGTTTCATCTAGATAAATAAAGAAAAAAACGGAAAAATCGCCCAAAACTGGAAACAAAAATACAACAACAATTTTTTCAGGGTGATAATTCCAAATCAATGTGAACGATTTTGCCTTGGGCTTTATTTGCCTTTATTTAATTTGAAACAAAATAAGTCAGAGCATCCAAAAACTTAAGCGACATTTTCAAAAAGTGTGTTTTGGATTTAAAAATCTTAAATATATTTTTAATACTATTTATTCTTAATATTTTATTTTTGTTTTTTGTTGCTAAGGAATAATAGAGCGTGGGGGGGGGGGGGGGCCGAGCATGTAATAAGCTATTGCATCGCATAGTTGTTGAAAAAAAGGGGACCAGCCGATAATCCAACAATAGCTAGCCAGATGATTTTTTTCGGTTACAAAATTCACTTTTCCGCTTGTCTTTTGATACCCCATGGTTTTTAGATTTTATACTTTTTAACTAGGTACTTTTTAAGCCTTCACAAACTACATACATATAATTTTTGTCGACTCTGGGTCGATCACTTATAATCACGTATTTATACTTTTACTGACCATACCCAGTTTTCAAAAAAAAAAAAAAAAATTTGAGAACATGGAACTCCCACTCCAAAAATAGAACTTTTTATAATATTCAAATCTTGAAAGATGACTATTCAAATTATTGTATATATTAGATATTTCTTTTACTTTTTAGCCAGGATAGCAATCTTTCAAAACTTAATCGACTAATATTATGATTAATCAACAAACAGATCTTTTAAATCATCTTGGACTTTTTTAACGTTTATTTACATATACATATGTATTTAATTGAAACAACAATTTATTTCAATTTATCCAAGTCTCATTATCTGCTATAGAAAACTCTTATTAAAACTTACGTCATCATAATGATAATGACAAACTCTTAACATTAACTCTGCATTAAACTTCGTGGTGTCCTTTTATCTTTTGCTGTCATTTTAAGACGCCAGGTACTTTCCTTTGATAATATTTTGCAACATAAAACCAAAACCAGAACATGGAGAGCTAATTACAGGACATCTTAGATATCAAAGTAAAAGTTTCAAAATTATATGACAGGATATACTTGTAGATATGTTTTATAAAGCATCAGAATAGAGAGAGTTTGATTTTTTGATAAAATATTATTCACCGCCCCCGACTGTGCGATATCACGCGGTTTCTCATTATACCAACATATAAGTACTCTAAAACTTTAACCAAAAATTCATAGACCAAGGACGAAAATAACACTCTGAACCCAAATCACCCCGAAACTTCTAACATTTGTTATAATACAAAAGCTTGTACTTATATTCCTTTGTGAAAATCTGGGTATATTATTATTTCTTCAAGTATGAGTGGTAGAGCTGATGGTATAGTTGGTGGATGATGTTGATATCAACATCGCATGGTTTATCATCAGACATCTCTCTTATTCTGTCTCTGTGCCACCCTCTGGCAGCCATCTAGACGGCAAGTTCCTTCCGATTTCATTCAATATGCCAGACACACCCTCAATAGCATATAACTGACGGACCCTGACGCAAGAGCCAGTTTTACGCCTCGTTCAGCAGCAGCAACATCCGTCTGATCCTTTATTTAATTTTTGTCACATTTTTTTTTATTCATTCGATTGGTTATTTTTTTCGTGTTGCTCTTGCTAATAGATAGAAAAAATAAAAAAAACCCTTTTAGCATATCCTTTCAATATGTGACGAAATGAAAATCACACTTAAAGTGCCGAGCAAAGATAACTCTGAATAAAAAGAAAAAAATACATGAGGAACACAAAAAACATCCTGTCTCGTCGTAAAATTTGATTACTCCACAGATAGTTAGATACACACAGCAAGTGGCCAGGCTAGAAGTCTGCCAGGATATATAAGAGTATAGAGCTTTGCTCCGGACTCTAAAGTCTGTTCAGTTTGATTTCCTCCAACATGATGGTAAAGGTGTGCCGAGGACTTTGATCATCAGCCATAACATCAGAATGTTAGTTTTGCTCCTCCTACCTTGATGCTCCTAACTGATGATGATGATGATGATAGATGCAGTAAGGGATGTGCGAGTTTATAGTTTTCTTCGTCCTTGCTGCCTTCGTTCTTTTGTATTCTCGTCATGTCATGTACTAGGACGATAATAATATGAATGTGCCAATGACAGCAACCCACACAACGCCGGTATCACCATCCGCCAACACAGACTCAAACGAACTCCGCAGACGTATAGACGGTAGAAATCCTTTGAAGTTGATGAATGAAAGAAAAAATGTTATTTCCTCTATAATTATTTTTTTTTTTAATTTTGTTTTTGTGTCAAAGGACGAAGATAATTATGCGGGGAAACAATATCATAACCCTTATTTACCTGAAGTTTTATTACCTCTATATTGCACTGTGAGGATTGCCAGACAATGGGCAGAGTAGAGGTAAACTCGGTTCGATTTCTTAAGCAAATATTTGACTTTTCATTTTTAATTAACCGTCAAATGAAAACCCAGGATGACAATGAAGTCTCACGATTTTTCGTCGATATGATGATGGTCTGCCATTAACTAATATCAATCGATCCACCTTGATTCACAAAGAAAGGCATGGCCAAGTCATAAAGTAGCCGACCAAAATTATTCACCGGAAATAAGAACAACAAAAAAAGTCCTTAAAGGACTCACATTTTTGTTCTTTAACAAACATCAAACACTATTCGCGGTCCTCGCACGTTTTACTATGCGAGCAAAAGCTATTGGCAAGATGTCACCTTATCACGCAATCGTGTTATCGTAAATTCCTCATCATTTTTATAACTCAAACTCTATAACGCCTTTCTCTAATGGTCTGAGGCATGAGGGTGAAAGTATATAAAAGCGTTCTTGGTCAGCCTATATTGCTATATGTAGGTATGTCGATGGTGCCCTTGGAAAGTCCTTGCTGGCTTGTGTAAATATAGGTGTGCCGAATAAAAATAATTCACGGACGATTGGCAGCAGCGGATAAGGTGATGGACGGGCTAACACAGTTATATTGTGGACGACATTATAAGAACGACGACGATGATGAGGAGAACGAGAACGACCAAGGCGATGGCGATCAAAAGAAGCCTTGCGATTTTGTTGTAGAGGTTTTCTAAATTTAGGTCATTGCGTGCTTTTTGATTTCTTCTTTTTTTTCTATCTAGGATTCATTTAAAGGCAAGAGAAGTGGTATTTCACATTATCTTTAAGGGAGAAAGCAGAAAAACAATAAGAACCTTTGATATTCGATTAAGAGCGTGGAATGTATTGAGTGAAATAATGTCCATGGTGGGTACTTTTCTATACGGCCGATGATGGTATACAAGATTCATTAAGGTGCTTAAGCAACATAATTACTTCCGACTACTTGACGACGCACGATTTTGGGGGCGTACCTACCTATAAGAAAGTTTGGAAATGACCGTTTTGACAATCTTGACAAAAAAAGTAATAAAGGTGATTTTCCCATTCTTCGAATATTTTCAATTTCAGTAAATTTCTTTAATGTTAAAGCTAAATCCGGTATAAATATTGTGGTTCGATATAGACGTTGTCTGTATAGACGTTGGACACTCGAATATACTGAATGTGTTTCTTAGACATTCAATTAGCTGCCACGCTTTCCAGTTTAGTGTCTGGTCTATAGACCTATCACAGAATGACTTCTCGAAGAAAAAGAGTGCAGTTTTTGAATAGGGATGGGTAGATTTTGACATTTTATAGTGGCCATGTTTTATATGCTGTTGATACTTTTCCGTTTTTTTTATTCTTCCAGATACTAAAGATAAATTATGGAAAGTAACAGCGTACACAGATAACGCCGTGTGTTCATTGACTGGGCCCTGAAGGAGTTGGAAGCAGACCCCAATTTCAGAGCAAACAAAATTATCCTCAGGGGAAATTTTAATTTTTGGATAAACGGGTACATCAACAAGCTTGATTTGGTACGAAGCCATAATAGACGTAGTCTACCAAGTCCTACACAAATAATACGCGTGGGTATTTTTCTAAGAATAGCTATACCAGAATAGCACAAACAACACAAAAAAACTTTAAGGCCCACGGCTATAATTACTTTTCGGAATTAGTGTTAAGACCCACATTTAAAGTGTGACATATATTTGACGTTATTTTTTTTTTTTTTCGATCAGTAATATTTTGTTCGTGACAATTTTTAAATTACAAACCAAATAAATTCTTTTTGGCTTAAACTAAAAATTTCTGTTGGCTCAAGATTATTTATTTTGTTTGTGAATTTTAATAATTAGTGCGATTTTTTTAAAATCGTATAGCCATTCTTTGTGGCAACTTCTTTATGCTCTGAACTCATTTTTCTTGCCCCCTTCTCATTTTTATAAAAATTAGAACAATATCCAGATTTATTGTCAAATAGATTAAGCTATAAGGAATGGTCAGATTCTGACGATGAATTCTTTATTCTTCGGAACGTTTTCGGTGCAAATTGTTTTATTGAAACCAATGAGTCTCTCGGTAAATTTCACAAATAAGTTCTAGCATATGTTCTCGTCTTGAGTGGGAGGGGGGGGGGGTATTTATTATTATTTCTATTTTTTTTTCCAGATGTTCTTGGCTCCAACATCACGGAGTGCAATATTTTTGAACTGGATTTTCATTTAATGTCAATTCATGTGAGATTTAGGATGGTTTTTTCTTGTACTTGTTAAAATTTCTTCCGCCCCCTCCCCCTTCTTCACTTAAAAGTAAATAAAATAATGAACCAAAATCTTTAAAGTTCATTTAAATCGGTAAACGTTAAAACGTGTCACTGAGCAGTTCACTAGAAGTTTTCGCAGCTGCCAATTCAAAAATGTGGTAAAATTGTAAAAATTAACGTAACAAGCTTGTTATTTGGAATGAACAAGTAACTATATTAAAAACCATAAGAACTGTAAAAAAAATCTTATTTAAATTTGTCTGTACGTCTGTGCGTCCTGATGTTCACCCATCTTAAGCCTAAACGGTTGGATTAATTAGCTTCAAATTTGGTGTCAGAGGAAACAACGATTTTGAGTTCTTTAAATTTTCTCAAAAATGGCTCTAATAATTTTAATTAAAATTCCTAGGTGCAATTTCTCGAGCAGTTTTAGTTATACTGTATATTCCCAAATATCTTGTCGTTAGCGTGATTATGATTGATTTTGTCATTATTTTGCAATTCGTTACTTTTAAGTTAGTCATTTAAAATTTTGTAAAAATAACTTTTTTTTTTCGAAAAAATTAAATCAAAGAAATAATCAATTGCTCGGTAATTTTCCTTACTTCTAAACAACTTGATTTTGATGTTCCGACTAGTAGAACTCAAGTTATAAGCTTTTTAAACGAACCATCATCTATTTTTTTGGAGACTTTGTTTTGTTGATTTTTTGCGTTTCAAAAATCTCCAAGAAAACAAATATAAGGTTCGCTTAAAAAGCTTATATCTTCAGTTCTACTAGTAGGATCATCAAAATCAAGGTGTTTAGAAGTAAGGAAAATGACAGAGCATCATGATATATTTTTAAAAAATTAATTGAAGTGATAATACCGCGGATTAAAAATTAAGAAAATCTCCATTTTCAACCCCCACCCCTTCGTCAAGGTTAGGGGCAGACAGACAAGGTAATCCTGGTATTACCCTTCCAGAGCTTTGTTTTGGTTTGGGTTTCAACATTACGCAAATGACTTGACTTTTTATGTCGTTGACTCTTAGACTATATGTCTTGCTCTATATTCAAGTGCAAGTTAGTGCGATCCAGTCGTGAATTTAGTTTGAACCTGCTTTTGGCATTAATCTGAAAAAAAAAAAAATAAATCGGGTGGCACAACGGCTCATGAAGAACCAGGGCCTAGTGACTAACAACTCGCAACCATTCCTGTGTGCGCCTGTCGACAGGAATGGAAAGGACCTACAATTTTATGCCGAATCCGAAGGGCTAGACGAGAAGCACTTATTCGTGACTAGTGATACTCTTGGAGGATTTGTCAATTCCTCGCAAGAGGCAGTAGCCCTGAAAAAAAAACTTTTTAGTTTTAAGGTGGACGAGGCTGGGAAGCGATCCCAGAGCTCCAGCGTGACAGTCGAACGCACTATAACCATTATGCTACGGGCTACTAAATTAATCTGATGAGATTTTAAAAATTGTCTCTAACTATTTCATCAAGAAACAACATATGCTGTAAAATTGCCTTACAAAAAATGTTTTTTCGTGTGATTCAAATCAAGCCAACTTCCAGACTATTGCAAGCCTTAATTTTGTGTGGTAATTTATTACCTGCTTCACTTTATAGGGAAAATTTTTGATTCCATGAGCCCTTCAAATGATAAATTACCGTAAAAATAAAATTTAAACCAACATGGTTCACTCGGGCGTATACGTAAATTTTTTTTAAATTAAATTTTGAATAAATTTATTTTATTTTTCTGTATAATTTTTAAAAGCTAAACAGCAAATTTAAATTTTTGTAATTATAGTTTCAATTAATATGCATTGGGGTCTGTATTGCAAAAAATGTTAATCGAGCATTATATTTTGGATGGTTGATGTTAATGTTAACATGATTATGTGAAATCTGTAATGGTAAAAAGAACCCTGGTATTTTCAGATAATACAAGAGCTGGTGCTTGGGTGGATAAACCTACAATAATGTTAGTAAAATTCTATTGTGCTTCTTCTTGAAAAGAATAAATTGGTAAAAACAGCACATGTTCTTTAAAAAAAAAATAACAAATATGTACCTTGTATGCCATATAATCAAAATGCAAAAAAAAAAAATCGCTTTGAAATTCCCATACCCAAGTGTTTTTCCAAAACAACTTCTTTATGGGCTAAACTCATTTTTCTTGCCCCCTTCACCTTTTTATTCTATAAAAATTAGAACAATATCCAGATTTAAGCTATAAGGAATGGTCAGATTTTGACGATGAATTCTTTATTCTTCGGAACGTATTCGGTGCAATTTGTTTTATTGAAACCAATGAGTCTCTCGGTAAATTTCACAAATAAGTTATAGCATATGTTCTCGTCTTGAGTGGGAGGGGGGGGGGGTATTTATTATAATTTCTATTTTTATTCCAGATGTTCTTCGCTCCAACATCACGGGGTGCAATATTATTGAACTGGATTTCCATTTGCTGTCAAATCATGTGAGTTTTAGGATGGGTTTTTTGTACTTGTTCAAATTTCTTCCGCTCACTTAAAAGTAAATGAAATAATGAACCAAAATCTTTAAAGTACATTTAAATCAGTAAACGTTAACACGTGTCACTGAGCAGTAGTTCACTAGAAGCTAGAAGCAGCTACCAATTCAAAAATGTGGTAAGATTGTAAAAATTTACGTAACAAGCTTATTATTTGGAATGTACAAGTAACTATACTAAAAACCATAAGAACTGTAAAAAAAATCTTATTTAAATTTGTCTGTACGTCTGTGCGTCCTGATGTTCACCCATCTTAAGCCTAAACGGTTGGATTAATTAGCTTCAAATTTGGTGTCAGAGGAAACAACGATTTTGAGTTCTTTAAATTTTCTCAAAAATGGCTCTAATAATTTTAATTAAAATTCCTAGGTGCAATTTCTCGAGCAGTTTTAGTTATACTGTATATTCCCAAATATCTTGTCGTTAGCGTGATTATGATTGATTTTGTCATTATTTTGCAATTCGTTACTTTTAAGTTAGTCATTTAAAATTTTGTAAAAATAACTTTTTTTTTTCGAAAAAATTAAATCAAAGAAATAATCAATTGCTCGGTAATTTTCCTTACTTCTAAACAACTTGATTTTGATGTTCCGACTAGTAGAACTCAAGTTATAAGCTTTTTAAACGAACCATCATCTATTTTTTTGGAGACTTTGTTTTGTTGATTTTTTGCGTTTCAAAAATCTCCAAGAAAACAAATATAAGGTTCGCTTAAAAAGCTTATATCTTCAGTTCTACTAGTAGGATCATCAAAATCAAGGTGTTTAGAAGTAAGGAAAATGACAGAGCATCATGATATATTTTTAAAAAATTAATTGAAGTGATAATACCGCGGATTAAAAATTAAGAAAATCTCCATTTTCAACCCCCACCCCTTCGTCAAGGTTAGGGGCAGACAGACAAGGTAATCCTGGTATTACCCTTCCAGAGCTTTGTTTTGGTTTGGGTTTCAACATTACGCAAATGACTTGACTTTTTATGTCGTTGACTCTTAGACTATATGTCTTGCTCTATATTCAAGTGCAAGTTAGTGCGATCCAGTCGTGAATTTAGTTTGAACCTGCTTTTGGCATTAATCTGAAAAAAAAAAAAATAAATCGGGTGGCACAACGGCTCATGAAGAACCAGGGCCTAGTGACTAACAACTCGCAACCATTCCTGTGTGCGCCTGTCGACAGGAATGGAAAGGACCTACAATTTTATGCCGAATCCGAAGGGCTAGACGAGAAGCACTTATTCGTGACTAGTGATACTCTTGGAGGATTTGTCAATTCCTCGCAAGAGGCAGTAGCCCTGAAAAAAAAACTTTTTAGTTTTAAGGTGGACGAGGCTGGGAAGCGATCCCAGAGCTCCAGCGTGACAGTCGAACGCACTATAACCATTATGCTACGGGCTACTAAATTAATCTGATGAGATTTTAAAAATTGTCTCTAACTATTTCATCAAGAAACAACATATGCTGTAAAATTGCCTTACAAAAAATGTTTTTTCGTGTGATTCAAATCAAGCCAACTTCCAGACTATTGCAAGCCTTAATTTTGTGTGGTAATTTATTACCTGCTTCACTTTATAGGGAAAATTTTTGATTCCATGAGCCCTTCAAATGATAAATTACCGTAAAAATAAAATTTAAACCAACATGGTTCACTCGGGCGTATACGTAAATTTTTTTTAAATTAAATTTTGAATAAATTTATTTTATTTTTCTGTATAATTTTTAAAAGCTAAACAGCAAATTTAAATTTTTGTAATTATAGTTTCAATTAATATGCATTGGGGTCTGTATTGCAAAAAATGTTAATCGAGCATTATATTTTGGATGGTTGATGTTAATGTTAACATGATTATGTGAAATCTGTAATGGTAAAAAGAACCCTGGTATTTTCAGATAATACAAGAGCTGGTGCTTGGGTGGATAAACCTACAATAATGTTAGTAAAATTCTATTGTGCTTCTTCTTGAAAAGAATAAATTGGTAAAAACAGCACATGTTCTTTAAAAAAAAAATAACAAATATGTACCTTGTATGCCATATAATCAAAATGCAAAAAAAAAAAATCGCTTTGAAATTCCCATACCCAAGTGTTTTTCCAAAACAACTTCTTTATGGGCTAAACTCATTTTTCTTGCCCCCTTCACCTTTTTATTCTATAAAAATTAGAACAATATCCAGATTTAAGCTATAAGGAATGGTCAGATTTTGACGATGAATTCTTTATTCTTCGGAACGTATTCGGTGCAATTTGTTTTATTGAAACCAATGAGTCTCTCGGTAAATTTCACAAATAAGTTATAGCATATGTTCTCGTCTTGAGTGGGAGGGGGGGGGGGTATTTATTATAATTTCTATTTTTATTCCAGATGTTCTTCGCTCCAACATCACGGGGTGCAATATTATTGAACTGGATTTCCATTTGCTGTCAAATCATGTGAGTTTTAGGATGGGTTTTTTGTACTTGTTCAAATTTCTTCCGCTCACTTAAAAGTAAATGAAATAATGAACCAAAATCTTTAAAGTACATTTAAATCAGTAAACGTTAACACGTGTCACTGAGCAGTAGTTCACTAGAAGCTAGAAGCAGCTACCAATTCAAAAATGTGGTAAGATTGTAAAAATTTACGTAACAAGCTTATTATTTGGAATGTACAAGTAACTATACTAAAAACCATAAGAACTGTAAAAAAAATCTTATTTAAATTTGTCTGTACGTCTGTGCGTCCTGATGTTCACCTATCTTAAGCCTAATCGGTTGGATGAATTAGCTTCAAATTTGGTGTCAGAGGAAACATTTATATTTTCGTTTAAACTTATCTAGAACGGATAGCTACAGTGTACAACGATTTTGAGTTTTTTAAATTTTCTCAAAAATGGCTCTAACAATTTTAATTAAAATTCCTAGGTGCAATTTCTCGAGCAGTTTTAGTTATACTGTATATTCCCAAATATCTTGTCGTTGGCGTGATTATGATTGATTTTGTCATTACTTTTAAGTTAGTCAATAAATATTCATTTAAAATTTTGTATAAATAACTTTTTTTTTCGAAAAAATTAAATCAAAGAAATAATCAATTGCTCGGTAATTTTCCTTACATCTAAACAACTTGATTTTGATGTTCCGACTAGTAGAACTCAAGTTATAAGCTTTTTAAATGAACCTTTATATATTTTTTTGGAGACTTTGTTTTGTTGATTTTTTGCGCTTCAAAAATCTCCAAGAAAACAATTATAAGGTTCGCTGAAAAAGCTTATATCTTGAGTTCTACTAGTGGGATCATCAAAATCAAGGTGTTTAGAAGTAAGGAAAATGACAGAGCAATCGATTATTTCTTTGATTTAATTTTTTGATATATTTTTAAAAAAATGTATTGAAGTGATAAAACCGCGGATACAAAATTAAGAAAACCTCCATTTTCAACCCCCCACCCCTTCGTCAAGGGTACAGGCAGACAGACAAGGTAATCCTGGTATTACCCTTCCAGAGCTATGTTTTGGTTTGGGTTTCAACATTACGCAAATGACTTGACTTTTTATGTGGTTGGCTCTTAGACTATATGTCTTGCTCTATATTCAAGTGCAAGTTAGTGCGATCCAGTCGTGAATTTAGTTTGAACCTGCTTTTGGCATTAATCTGAAAAAAAAAAAAAAAAAATAAATCGGGTGGCACAACGGCTCATGAAGAACCAGGGCCGAGTGACTAACAACTCGCAACCATTCCTGTGTGCGCCTTTCGACAGGAATGGAAGGGACCTATAATTTTATGCCGAATCCAAAGGGCTAGACGAGAAGCACTTATTCGTGACAAGTGATATTCTTGGAGGATTTGTCAATTCCTCGCAAGAGGCAGTAGCCCTGAAAAAAAAACTTTTTAGTTTTAAGGTGGACGAGGCTGGGAAGCGATCCCAGAGCTCCAGCGTGACAGTCGAACGCACTATAACCATTATGCTACGGGCTACTAAATTAATCTGATGAGATTTTAAAAAT